>MU700489.1:23320-34034 GCA_026770625.1 Nicotiana glauca
AAAAAAAATTATTTTTCATTTCTTACCAAACCACCTTCCGGCAAACACTCATTACAACAAATTAAAGCCAATTTATAGTGGGTGCTGCATTTGAAGTTATAATCCAGCATGATATTATGTTTTTTCCCATGTATAAAAAAAATCATAACAAACATTTAAAGTATTTTCCTCTTCAATTGCTACTGTATTTCTCTTTTTACAACAAAGGTTTTTTTTAAATGGGTGTGGAGAAGGGGACTGTGGTATTTGTTGTTTTGTTTTGAATGTTAATGGTGATGGTGGTAGCTACGACGTTAGTGGCAGCTATGGCGGTAACAACAGTGATAAGGTGGTGATAATGGAGGAAGGAAAAAGTATTTTAATTTTTGGTGGATTTTTTCTTGTGGTCGGCAGGGGATACTTTGCCGGAGAAGAGAAAGAGATGAGAGGGAGAAGATGGTTAAAGGGTGGAGTTAAAAATTTAAGTATTTTATTTAAAAATTTAAGTATTTTATTCTTAAAAAAATTGTGCTGACATATGTCACAATTTTATTGGTGCGTGATATTACACATGTTCTACAAAAGTGGTCAAGAAAAAAATAGTGTGCATTAGATACACTTTTGAAAGGTTGAGTGTGTAAGATGATTTTTACTGTCAGAAAGTATGTAAGGGGAATTTGGTTCATATATTAAGTGGTAACATATGTATTTAGCCAAAAGCAAATAAATATGCAAGATGCGCCCATAAAAGTTCGCCCCTCGGGCAACATCTCAAAATAGTACCAGCCCCTCGGGCTCACTCTTTGAGACACTCTCAGCCCCTCGGGCTCTCTCTCTCTCAGAGACACTGTCAGAACAGTATCAAATAGTAACCGCTGTGGCGTGCAGCTCGATCCACATCTCGCTACGGCGTGCAGCCCGCTCAATTTATTTATCGTCAACGGCACTCACTTGGGGTGTACAGACTCCGGGAGGGGCCTCTTACGGCCCAAGCGCAATATCAAGCCACCTCGTGGAATATAAAACAAGGCCTGAAAGCCTTCTCACATCACACTTGAGGCCCGAAAGCCTCCTCATAATACACTCGAGGCCTGAAAGCCTCCTCAGAATGCACTCGAGGCTTGAATGCCTCCTCACAATACACTCGACATATCCTTGCATATGGCCCTCGGCGTCACTCAGTCCAGAAAATATCATAAGCCCCTCGGGCATCAGTAAAATAGTAGTGCTAAGCCCAACAACAGTGGAAATATCATTTAAGTTTCAAAGTTCAATTAAAACGGCTGAGTTTGTAAAACAGTATAATCAACCGGACTGAGTTCATGTAGTATGTCAAATAGTGAGGAAAACAGTGATAATATCCCCGAAGGGTTCAAATAATTGGCATGAAGCCCAACTTTGGCAATCAGCCCAAATAATAATAATATCAAATAAGTTTCAGTCAAATATACAGTAAAATCAGCAATCGGGACGGACCAAGTCACAATCCCCAATGATGCTCTACCCCACGCTCGCTATATGGCGTGTAAGTCACCTCAATATAGCACTACAGTGTACAAATCCGGGATTTCAAATCCTCAGAATATTATTTACAATCATTACTCACCTTGAACCGGTGAAATCTCTAGCTCGCGACGCCTTTGCCCCTCAAATCGGCCTCCGAATGCCTCAAATCTAGCTATAACAATTCGATTCAGTTAATAAAAATCATAGAAATTTATTCCATATGAAATTCAACATTTTCCATCAAAAATTCGAAATTACACTCAAAATTTGCCCGTGGGTTCCACATATCGGAACCCGGCAAAAGTTACAAAATATGAAACCTCATCCAATCACGAGTCCAAGCATATAAATTTTACCCAAAATCCGACAATAATTCGTCCTCCAAATCTAGAATTTTTGTTTTTGAAAAGTTTACAATTTTCTCCAATTTCTTCCATTTGATTCACTAATTCATGATGAAAATAACCATGGAATCATTAAATATAATCACTTTTGGATATAGAACACTTACCCCAATCCATATGGTTAAAATCGCTTCGAAAACCGCTTCAATCCGAGCTCCATAGCTCAAAAAATGAGAAAAACTCTCGGATTGCTCGAATTATACATTGTCCAGCAATTTTTGCATCCGTGGTAATGTTCACCGCAGGAGCGATTTTTACTGTTCACCGCAGATATGGGATTATTGTTTATCGCAGAAGCGGTACTGTTCACAGCATATGCGAAAATACTAGCTTTTTGCCCAGAAAATTGCAGCAACTTTTTATTTCACTAAAAATGCTCTAACTCCATCATACGAACTCGGAATTCAACGATTCTTGTTCCTATGAGTCAGAAATAATAATACGAACCTATTCCTTCAATCAAAACACAATTTGGAGATCATTTGCTCAGTGCAATACCTGTTTTGCTCGTTAAACAATTAATTCATATTTCGCGTTAAAACCCCAATCGCGACTTGATGAAATTAGACCAAACTTTACAGATCACTCCTATAATTCATTATTAAAATTTTGGAAGTCTCGAAATCAAATTTCGATCTCTAGAACTAAAAATGGACCTTTGGATCATTACATGCTTATGCTCAAAACGACAAAATCTTCCAAAAACTCTTCCAAAACTTATCCTAGCCTCATGGGACCCCAACCAAACATGCCAACATAATTTATAACATCATTCAAATCTGTTCCAATCATCAAAATGCCTCAATCAACATCAAATTACCTAGAACTCATCGAATTCAAGCCTAAGTTTTCAAAAATTTCCGAAATACACTTTCGATCAAAAACCCGACCAAACGATGTCCGAATGACCTGAAATTTTACACACATCCCAAATGACACAATAAAGCTACAGAAACTCTCGGAATTTCATTCCGACATCCGGATCAAAATCACACCTATCAACCGGAATTCGCCAAAATACTAACTTCGCCAATTCAATCCTAATTCTACACCGAACCTCCAAAATTACATCCGGTCACACTCCTAAGTCACAAATCATCTCCCGGAACTAACTGAACCGTCAGAATTCACATCCGAGCCCTCTAACTCATAAGTCAATGTCCGGTTAACTTTTCCAACTTAAGCCTTCTTAAAAGAGACTAAGTGTCTCATTTCTTATCAAAACCACTCCAAACCAACTTGATCACATAAGTTACAGATAATGAAGCATAAAGAAGTTGAAAATGGGGAAAATAGAGCGATAACTCACGAGACGACGGGTCGGGTCGTCACATCCTCCCAAACTTAAACAAACGTTCGTCCTCGAACGTGCCCAGAGTTGTTCCAAAAGCCAAACAATTGCTGAATAACCTTATCATGCATAAACCCGGGGGTGATTCCACGTCACCCTATCTCATATAGGTCCGACAACACATTGTAACTGAATTTTTTTTTTTGCAATCCAATCTAGTCCACAAACCATAGGACCACATTCCCACTTTTGAAATCTTTCATATGATCAGAATCCCACATTTATACTGTGAATAAGCCCGAACAAGATGTTACAACCCATACCTGCAACCTCGGGTGCAATTACATAGCATAACACATGACTCAAATGCTTGTAGCAATAACTCCTAATCACAACAGCTGCACGCAATAATCGGATACTGATAGAAAACCTCTTATCAACTAAGGTCTCATCCCAACACCTTCATATATTGCAAGTGATAAATAAAACACACAGTAAGCCATAACTATTTCTTAGATCAACCATTCATGAAACCACTTCTCCTTTGGCAAAAACCATAGCAAATTTTTGAGTTGAACCTCGATATTATCCTTCCAATATACTGGAATCGAATCCGTTTGTAATCGTTAATGATCCCTCTGATCTCTTTTACTCCAACATACTACTCTGGCGACATTGACACGTCAATATAGACTAAATCCATGACTTGCGCAATCCGTGCACCAATAAGCCACAATCCAACTCTCTTAAATAATGAAAATAGATCAAAAGAAAGATTTGTACCACAAGCTCACTAGTAACACCACAACACAAGGCTGAGAACTCATCTCACATCATAGAAACAGATTACCCAAATCTAACCGCAAGGTCATACCTCCACATAACTTTTGCTGCCATGCGCGACCCTATCCAGACACTAGTTCACATGAGACATCCCAAGTCACCATGCTCAAAATCATCAACCAAGCGCAATTGATGTCTAGTACCACCAGCGAATCACCATACTCACGGAGAAGTACACGATACAATGCCCTACCAGTACACCTTACTATTGCACCATCCGGCTATCCCAGAAAGAGAAAATACCTCAAAGAAGAGAGCCGCTTGTAAGTTCTACAAGTACCATACCAACGATATGCCATGATCTCATAAATCACAGTGGAACCAAGATACATGAATAAAATAATGATAACCAGCTCTTTTATAGCTCACATTGTCAATGACTTCATGAGCACTTCGTTGCCAATACATAATCCACCTGACACGGTCACAAACCTCTAGTCCAAGCATATCATATAGGAGCAATCCACTAAGTATATCTGTATATGCTAAATGAAATAAGATTCTCATGCTCCTGGACTAGCATAAATAATGCTTTATATTCTAGGCATGAGCAAACTATGTTGTCACAACTCAAATAAGCAAATTAACGCAGAATTAGTAATTACCAAGTTTGTTCTGGAATTTAGCATCTTGGAAATTTCTAGTATAGTCCAGATAGTTCTCAACAAAGTTACGAATACGATAAACATTATACCTTTAAGCTCAATATCCCACTCTAGGCATATCATAGCCCCCTCTTCTTCCGAGCATGAATATTGGCTCGGTGCTTGCACACAGGTTCAAACCTCACATATATTCGCGCTCATAGCGCATAGTTATAACCATCAATTAGCTCGACTAGTGCATCCAATCTCAAACACGCCACAATCCCGAAATAGTATGTTTTGAGAATTCCCCGTCTCCAAATTCGTAGATCACATAAATCACCGTACTGATCACAACCTCAACACTCAAATGACTGACACTTCCCTCAAGTACGATCATTTCAAGATAATTATTTTCAAATTTTTTTTCTACTATACATAGCAAGATCGAAATATTGCCAGTCGATCAACCAAGTGGGTGTTGCAATATCAATAGACATTTGTTAGTTAAAATATAGTGCGCACCCTTCTCATGTCTTACCGAGCAGTTATATCATTAATCTAAATATCTGAAACTGACTATTCCATCCAGAATTCGTGACCTTCCCTTTAAGAATGAACTGTCACCTTACACATGAACATATTAAACATGTACAACATACCACGTCTATTATGCCATCATTCTGCAAATGCAAGAATATCATTAGAATTTTTGAGTTATAGAAAAATTACATTCCGGGCAGTTAGAAATCTTCTATTTGCCCCTATTTAGGAGGAGTTCATAATATACAATATGTTTCGCACACCGATAGAAGATATCCGGCTCGAACCATGGTAAAAACCATCAAGAAAACTTTCAAATCTGCTCGCACATAACCAAGTTATCAAAACGGAGTTCCTCTGGCTTGAACATGCCATGTAGGTCACCAACCCTAAAAAAAAAGTATTGCCACAAAACATCGGGAAGATCCCTCAGAACTGGGGCATAACCAATACTAAGAGTCTCAGCCCCAACATCTCGCACAAAAGCTAGATATGACATACAACCTTCCCCAACCATACGCTAGGCTTTCAGGAAGGAAATTATTCTGCTAGGAACATAATCTGTCACACCACGCCACTCGATCCATGGTACACCCGGCATAGCCAAAGTAACTGTCTTAACATGACAGTCTAGAACAGCATGACATGGAGATAACCAATCCACGCCCAATATAACGTCAAAGTCCACCATGCTCAATAGTTGTATATCAACTCGGGTCTCCAGAACCTCAAAAATCACAACACATGACCGGTACACACGGTCCGCAACAACAGTATCGCCTACCGGGGTAGATACATGAACAGGTAAAGAAAGAAACTCCCAGGGCGTACCCAAATAATGAGCAAAATATGAGGACACATAAGAATAGGTGGAACCTGGATCGAATAATACAAAGGCATCTTTGTGGTAGACTTGAACAATACCTGTAATAACAACATCTGAAGCAATAGCATCTGTCCTGCCTGGAATAGCATAAAAACGAGCATGGCCACCACCTAATCAACCTTAATCTCCGTAAGCCATAACTGACTCACCAACACGTCTCAAACTGGAACCAACATAGCACCTAACCGTGCAATCAACTTAATTAATAGCAAACTCTCCAACTTGGCTCAAAACCATAGATCAAAACGCACTCAGTAAATCATAATGCATATACTCTATTGCTGTCGTAATACCATAGTGAGGTTAAACTCACTCCTTCATAAGCTCGTGGAAACACAAATCATCTAGAATTTTAACTCTTCTGCAATTCTTGCATTCACTCACACAACAGTTAAACCCACTCTCTAGGCGGCCCAATTTAGATTTCAACGCATATTCTTCACTTGTAAATGAGATCTTCTAATAAACAACATAAGGATCACACAACTTTAGAACCCTCCGCAGGAGATAACCCTCCTGCTTTGCCTCCAATTAAAATTTTGTATACCTTTCACTGTCATACACATTACACAGTCACTTAATCTTCTTGAGTCTAAACTCATACCGCAACGTGAAATTTACTTCACTCCAATTAGGAGACACAAAAATATTCTTCACGCGCCTATAACTCGGAGCTACACATCCATCACAATGAAAATCAAACACTTAATTGTTCATCTATCATCCTGCAGCCCTTCCTTGTCACTTCCAAGGCATATAGATACATCTCGCAGTACTAACATACTCATCACATAGCTATCCAACCATCATTCCCACTAATAGGGACAATACCAAACATATAAGTTCAAAACACTTGCTCACATAATCAGCACCTCGGTGCTCAACCCACAGGCAAAGATCCGGCATCAAGTCCTCCAAACTGGCCTAACATTAACTCACAAAGATCACACCTCACCCCTCGATCAGGGAATTATAAGCCATCAAGGCACATCTGATACTGATCGCTTGTTCGCACATACGAACACGTGAAAGGAATTGTAATAGTTACTTTTCAAGCTGAATCAAGGACGTACGATAAGAATTTTAGGAATATGAAGTTTTCCTAAAGGTTCTACAACCTCTCGAGGATAAATAGGAACGTCTCTGTACCGATCTGTGAGACTCTACTAAACATGCTGATGACTCGCGAGACCTAGTAACCTATGCTCTGATACCAACTTGTCACGACCCAAACTCCATACTGGCCGTGATGGCGCCACTCGTGAAGACAAAACCAGCCAACTAACCCAACTGGTCTCTTTCCGAATAGTTAAGCATAAATGAACAATAGATACGACTTATTGATATTAATTAATGAAATTACAACCCAACACAACCCAAACCGGGGTGTCACAAGTAACGAGCATCTATAAGAAGGTAATTCCACTTTACAAGTCTAGGAATACACTGAACAAGAATAATGAATGACATAGAAAGACAGTGGTGCTGCGAACGATGGCAGTCACCTCACTAAACCTCTACAACTTTGCCTCCATGCAACCAATACCTGCTACCGGGTGAATAAATACCTGCAACTGCACACGAGGTGCAGAGAGTAAAGTGAGTACTCCAACTCAGTGAGTAATAAAGGTAAATAATAGCTGAGAAGTAATAAATCACGTAAAGCAACCAACATGCTGTATAGAAGCCGGGTACAATGCTCTGAGAAACAGTGAAAACTATGAAATCTTTAGAAATTTCTTGGCTCAATTTAAATCTCTTTTGAAAATAATCCTTTCAACAGTTACAAAACGATTTCAAAACAGTTAGTGCTGGTAAGCACAGAAAAATCTGCCCCTCAGGCACAAATACCACTATGTAACAGGTAAAAAAAGCAAATAAATATGCAAGATGTGCACATAAAAGTTTGCCCCTTGGGCAACATCTCAAAAAAGTACCAGCCCCTCGGGCTCACTCTCAGAGACACCCTCAGCCCCTCAGGCTCTCTTTCAGAGACACTCTCAGAACAGTATCATATAGTAACCACTGCGGTGTGCAGCTCGATCTATATCTCGCTGCGGCGTGCAGCCTGCTCCATTTATTTATCGTCAACGGCGCTCACTGAGGGTTTACAGACTCCGAGAGGGGCCCCTTACGGCCCAAGCGCAATATCAAGCCACCTCGTGGCATATAAAACAAGGCCTGAAATCCTTCTCACATCACAATCGAGGCCTGAAAGCTTCCTCACAATACACTCGAAGCCTGAAAGCCTCCTCACCATACACTCGAGGCCTGAAAGCCTCCTCATAATACACTCGAGGACTGAAAACCTCCTCACAATACACTCGACATATCCTCACATACAGCCCTCGGCCTCACTCAGTCCAGAAAACATCATAAGCCCCTAGGGCATCAATAAAATAGTAGTGCTCAGCCCAACAATAGTAGAAATATCATTCAAGTCTCAAAGTTCAATTAAAACGGTTGAGTTTGTAAAACAGTATTATCAACAAGACTGAGTTTAAGTAGTATGTCAAATAGTGAGGAAAACAGTGATAATATCCCCGAAGGGTTCAAATAATTGGCACAAAGCCAACTTTAGCAATCAACCCAAATCATGATAATATCAAATAAGTTTCAGTCAAATATACGGTAAAATCATCAACCGGGACGGACCAAGTCACAATCCCCAATGGTGCTCTACCCCACGCTCGCTATCCGGCGTGTAAGTCACATCAATATAGCACTACGGTGTGCAAATCCAGGATTTCAAACCCTCAGGATATCATTTACAATCATTACTCACCTCGAACCGGTGAAATCTCTAGCTCGCGATGCCTTTGCCCCTCAAATCGGCCTCCGAATGGCTCGAATCTAGCCATAGCAATTCGATTCAGTTAATATAAATCATAGAAATTTATTCCATATGAAATTCTACATTTTCCATCAAAAATTCGAAATTACACTCAAAATTCGCCCGTGGGGCCCACATCTCGGAACCCGGCAAAAGTTACAAAATATGAAACCTCATCCAACCACGAGTCCAACCATACAAATTTTACCAAAATCCGACAACAATTCAACCTCAAAATCTAGAATTTTTGTTTTTGAAAGGTTTACCATTTTCTCCAATTTCTTCCATTTGATTCACTAATTCATGATGAAAATAACCATGGAATCATTAAATATAATCACTTTTGGATATAGAACACTTACCTCAATCCATATGTCGAAAATCGCTTTGAAAATCGCTTCGAAAATCGCTTCAATCCGAGCTCCATAGCTTCAAAAATAAGAAAAACTCTCGGATTGCCCGAATTATACACTGTCCAGGAATTTTCGCATCTGCGGTACTTTTCCCCGCAGGTGCAATTTTTACTGTTCAACACAGGGATTACTATTCATCGCAGAAGCGGTACTGTTCACCGCATCTACGAAAATACCAGCTTTTTGCCCAGAAAATTTCAGCAATTTTTTATTTCACTAAAAATGCTCTAACTCCATCATACAAACTCGGAATTCGACAATTCTTCTTCCTATGAGTCACAAATAATAATACAAACCTATTCCTTCAATCGAAACACAATTTGGAGTTTATTTGCTGTGACGGCCTGGATTTCCCACTATCGGGAGTCGTGATGGCGCCTACTAGTGAGAGCTAGGCAAGCCAACTCTTACTTATCTTTCCATTTTTTCAAATTCTCATTTTAAAACATTTAGCAATAATAATATGATTACAGCGGAATAAATTAATATAGCGGAAGACTTAGTAAATGTTACTAGATGCGATACAGAAATCCAAACATAAATCACTACCCAAGAACTGGTGTCACAATACTCACGAACTTCTAAGGATACTAAACACAACCGTTTGAAATAAATATAAAACTGTTTGTCTCGAATACATGAGATAACAGACTAAAAATAAAGATAGAGGAGACGCCAGGCCTGCGGACGCCTGCAACGCTATCTAGGTGTCTCGCTGATTGAAATGCTAACACTTGCACTATTGCTGTTGCTGTCCAAAACCTGTATCTGTGCAAAAGGTGCACAGAGTGTAGTATCAGCACAACCGATCCCATGTGCTGGTAAGTGTCCGGCCTATCCCGGCGAAGTACTGACAAGGCTAGAACCAGACACTCACATAAACCTGTGCAATTCAAAATATATATATACAACAAGAATGACAAGAAGCAACGTTAAATATTTGGGAAGGGAAAACATGCTCTGGGGTAGCAACAAAATATAATAGCAGAAATAGAATGAAGGAATTAAAGCTACTTTCAAGTTCAACTCATCTTGTTGCAGGGGTTCAACCCGATCCCACTTCATTTTATATCTTGTGGTAGGCGTGCCACCCACTCCCATTTCAATTAATATCTTGTGGTAGGCGTACCACTCGCTCCCATTTCATTATCAACACAGTGCACAATATGTCACCGGCAACTATGGCCAATAACAATAATCAATATAAGTTGTGGTAGGCGTACCACTCTCTCCCATTTCAATTAATATCTTGTGGTAGGCGTACCACTCGCTCCCATTTCATTATCAATATAGTGCACAATATGTCGCCGGCAACTATGGCCAATAATAATAATCAATATAAGTTGTGGTAGGCCTACCACTCGCTCCCATTTCAATTAATATCTTGTGGTAGGCGTACCACTCGCTCCCATTTCATTATCAACACAGTGCA
>MU700489.1:35093-83016 GCA_026770625.1 Nicotiana glauca
TCAAGTTCGACCCCAAAACGAGGTCTAAATTACCAAATCTTTGAAAACCCTAACTCTACCCAATTCTCTAATTTTCTACCTACTTTCACATGTTTAGGCCTAAGAATTTGATTGATGTTGAGGAAAAATGAAGCAAACGAATTAAGGAACACTTACCCAAGAAACTTTGGTAAAGAAATGCTCCAAGAATCGCCCAAGAGCTTTGAAGAGGAGAGGGTTTGTGAAATGGTGTAAAAATCCCGTTTGCATTCTGTTTTGTGTCTTTAAAATCACTGGGCGAAATTGCCCAATGTGATCGCGGAGAAAGGAATGCGATCTCATAGAGTAATTGAGACTAGGCGAAAAATTGCTCTATGCGATCGCATGAAAGGGGTTGCCATCACATAGGGTAATGCTTGTTGTGCACTGCGATCGCGGGACCGGTATTGCGAACACGGAGAAGGAATTGCTGAGGGTCCAGAAAATGGCTTACGCGATCGCGTGAAGTTCCACGCGGTCACGATGAAGGAAACTGTACAGCTACGCGATCGCGATTAGGGGGTAAGCGATCGCGAAGAAGGAAGAGCTGGAGCACTGCGATCGCGTGAGGTTGATTGTGAATGCGAAGAAGGGGACAACAAAGGCATCGCGATCGCGGAAGGTCTGCCGCGATCGCGTAGAAGAAATGGCCTGTGCACCTGCTGCAGATTTTTTGCAATTTTCCCAAGTCCAAAACCACCTCGACACCTATCCAAAAACTCACCCGAGCCCTTGGGGCTCCAAACCAAACATGCACACTGACTCAAAAACATCATACGAACTTGCTCGAGCGATCAAATTGCCAAAATAACATCAAAATCAATGAATTGAGCCTTAAATCCAAGAAATCTATCAAGTTTCATAAACTTCAAAATTTTCCAATTTAAGGCCGAAACACGTCAAACGACATCCGTTTTCAACCAAACTTTATAGGAAGCGCTTAACCAACATATATGAAATGTACCGGGCATCAGAACCAAAAGACGAGCCTGATACCATTACTTTTTAATCAAATTTCATTTTCATTTTCCTTAAACATTTTCAGAAAACAATTCTTGAAAAAATTCATTCCTCGGGCCTGGGACCTCGGAATTCGATTCCGGGCATACGCCCAAGTCCCATATTTTCCTACGGACTTTTCGGGACTGTCAAATCACGGGTCTGGGTCCGTTTACCAAAAATGTTGAACAAAATCAACTTTAATCATATTAATATCAAAATTCTTCAAATGTTTCACATAATTCATATATTTCAACATAAAAACTTTTCGGCTGCGCGCCGGACTATGCACGCAAATCGAGGCAACTAAAAGTGAGGTTTTCAAGGCCTCGAAAGCACAGAAAAAGGAAAAACTCCGATGATGACCCTTTAGGCCGTCACATACTGCGCACGCAAATCGAGGCAACTAAAAGTGAGGTTTTCAAGGCCTCGGAAGCACAGAAAAAGGAAGAACTCCGGTGATGACCCTTTGGGTCGTCGTCACATTTGCTTAGTGCAATACCCGTTTCACTCGTTAAACAATTAATTCATGTTTCACGTCAAAAACCCAATCGCGACTTGATGAAATTAGACCAAACTTTTCAGATCACTCCTATAATTTATTATTAAAATTTTGGAAGTCTCGAAATCAAATTTCGATCTCTAAGACTAAAAATGGACCTTTGGATCATCACATGCTTATGCTCAAAACGGCAAAAATCTTCCAAAAACTCTTCCAAAACTTATCCTAGCCTCATGGGACCCCGAACAAACATGCCAACATAATTCATAACACCATTCAAACCTGTTCCGATCATCAAAACACCTCAAAGAACATCAAATGAACTCATCGAATTAAAGCCTAAGTTTCCAAAAACTTCCGAAATACACTTTAGATCAAAAACCCGACCAAACAATGTCCGAATGACCTGAGATTTTGCACACACATCCCAAATGACACAATGAAGCTACAGAAACTCTCAGAATTTCATTCCGACACCCGGATCAAAATCACACCTATCAACCGGAATTCGCCAAAATACTAACTTCGCCAATTCAGGCCTAATTCTACACCGGACCTCCAAAATTACTTTCGGTCACACTCCTAAGTCAGAAATCACCTCCTGGAACTAACCGAACCATCAAAATTCACATCCGAGCCCTCTAACTCATAAGTCAATGTCTGGTTGACTTTTCCAACTTAAGCCTTCTTAAAAGAGACTAAGTGTCTCATTTCTTATCAAAACCACTCCAAACCAACTCGATCACATAAGATACAGATAATGAAGCATAAAGAAGTTGAAAATAGGGAAAACGGAGTGGTAACTTATGAGACAACAGTTCGGGTCGTCACAGCTTGCGAGCTTTGAGATGAAAATTTGCAGCGACATCCACGCTATAGTGGTGTTCCCATAAATTCCAAAGCAACCAGCCATGCTTCTGGTTCAACTTTCTAGCTTTGGAGAAACAATGCAACAACCGCTTGCGAGCTTTGAGATAAAAATTTGCAGCCACATCTGCGGTATAGCGGTGTTCCCATACACACTTGCTCTGTATTTCAAAAGTTAAGTATTATATGAAAATATCATATTTATACTTAGCTTTTATTAGCTAATAATTATTCAAAAGTTAAGTGCATTAACTACTTATAATATAGTATATAGTATATTATATATATATATACACACACACATACACATACTATGCAATAAGTATTAGTGCATTAGCTAATACTATATCGAATATAATATTAGCTAATAAAAGCTAAGTATTAATGTACTTAACTTTTGAATAATTATATATTAATGCACTAATATTTTATCTAATATATATAAAATCTATATTCGATATATATAAACTAAATTTAATATAATATTAGCTAATGCACTAATACTGTATGTGTGTATATATATATATATATATATAAACAATTATACTGCTTAAAAAAATATTTATATTCTATAATACATATTTAGATAGAAGTATCATAAATATAAATAATTATATTGATTAAAAGAACATTTATACCTTAATTGATTGAAAATTTGCTCCTTCAGCAAGAATGAGAATTCACTCCAAGTCGCATAAGGGCCATCATAAAGCTTTCTGGTGGCTTTGACGATTATCCTTGTAGTAATATTACTAGGGATGAACCTGCAATTTAATAAAAAAAATACATTAATATCTTAGTAAAACTATACAAAATAATAAACGTAAAAATAACAAATAACTCTTACTCATCACCCTTAGAGACTATGATGATCCTGCCATATTGATCATAATGTACCTCCTTGTCATCATCAGATTCACTATCCGAAGCATGTATATATATCAGAGGAATATGTAGATGGTGTCGAGGGGTAAGAGATAGTATCTCGCAGGCAAAGGCCCGAAATAGATGTAGTCCCAGATGAAGATGGCTGCGAGCCCTGTGACTGCGACATAGCTGTATGGGCCGCAAGTGGATGTGACACTGATTGTTGTGACTCGAGTAGCTATGACACTGATGGCTGTGATCCATGTGGATGTGACATAGATCGATGCGATCCATGCGATGCAGATGGCTCCGATCCACGTGGTCGTGAGACAGGTGGACTGTATGTCGGACGTACAATCCTATGGCCCTCTGATGAAAGACCTGTTGTCTGCACGAAGGTATAGGGCTGGTGATGGTGTGGCAGCTGAGAATAGCCATGGGGTGGAGGCAAAGACATAGGCATAGGCACAGGCATCTCTGAAGAGGCAGGAAAAGATTGAGTATTATCTTCTACCCTCCTCTTTGGTTTCCTAGCCTTTTCTCGACCTCGAGAACCAGTAGGATCACTGTTACCTTAACCCTTGCCTGTCATCTGCATAATATAATACATATTTAGATTGAAACATATAAAGAACCTAGCTATAAACGAGAGTTATTAAAGAAACCAACTTTTTAAAACTCATCGACATATAGTTCCTCGTCTGAGAGTTTTTCTTCCTCACTAGTTTGAGCTTTATCAGTTGATTCTTCTTCCTCGTTTTCTATAATTCTTACTTCATTTATATCTACTTCTTCCAATATGTATTCAGGATGTTCCAAATTATTTTCTAAAACTTCGTCCACTATTTGGTAAACACTGGAGATATCGCTTTGATATGCAACATCTAGTACATTCTCGACTTCCACCCTACTCACAGGCTTAGTTTTCATTACAACCCACCAATCGAACTTATTCCGCCACAATGGATAAGGAGCATAATACACTTGCCTAACATTATGTGCAATTATGAAATGATCATAGCGATTATACTCCCTCGTATGATTAACCTCAATTATGTTGTATTGATTGTGTACTCTTGTACCTCTTGTTGGATGTGGTTCATACCACTTGCATCTAAAAAGTATCAATTTCTTAAATGGCCAACCTGTATATTCTAGTTCTATTATTTCTTTGAGCATGCCATAATAATCAATATCTCCATCTTGATTACCATCACCACCTTGAACCCACACCCCACTGTTGTTGCTATTTTTATTTTTAGGGCAATCCTCTGTATGAAACTTATAACCATTCACAATGTACTTAGACATTGTTGTGACCTCAACCCTAGATCCCCAAGATATATCTTTCAAAAATTGATTTACACCATTATTTTACATCATTTACCTACATATTGTTTAAAAAAATCATAAGTTAGCATAATTTCCAAACATTGTTTAATTACCTACAAAGTGTTAGACTATTTTAAGGAGAAACTTACAAATTGTTTGAACCACGTATCAAATCTAGTATATACAGTATCATGACCAAATTGACCCACAAAGTGACTGTGACACATCAAATATTTTTAGAAGTTGCATTGAGATATAACCACAGTAAATTTTATATTTTGATAAATACTAAATCAATACTTACTTAAGAAATGGTACAACTTTAGGAAAATTTAGCAACACGTGAAGTGTAGTTGCATTGAACTCCATTTCACTCAAACTTCTCAATCCTTAGAACATCGGCCTGGTTGATTGAATATGGACATAGGCGGATATAATGGATCATTTCTAAGGTTGACCGCGTGCCTGTTGGGCTCTATTCCTAGCACGTAGTACAGTCCTCTCAAAATAATAAGAAAAAAAATGAGCAGTTTCCTTTGTAAGATAAGCTTTGCATATAGATCCTTCAATCTTATTCCTCTGCTTAACAAATTATTTGCATTTTCCAATTGTCCTACATAATTTCAGGTTAGCCAAGAACATTCAAATAAAAAAAAAATTACATCAAACTTATAATATTACCTCTCAAAGGGATACATCCATCTGCATTGAACAGGTCCTCCAAGTCGTGTCTCGTGTACAAGGTGGATAGGAAGGTTTTTCCATCACATCAAAAAAACCACATGGAAATATCTTTTCCATCTTGGTAGAAGTTACACAAATGTTCTGATCCATCCGGAGTAGGTTTTCTTCCCTTAATGTGGAATAACACAAGTCTTTGAAAAACAAACTAATCTCTGTGATGGGTTTCCATATTCGTTCAGGCAAACCACGAAATTCAACAGGCACTAAGGTCTCCATAAAAACATGACAGTCATGACTTTTCAAATGGCTCAATTTTCTGTACCTCAATATCAACTTTTTTTTCCCAAAATTTGACGCATAACCCTCAGGCATCTTTAATTTTGTTACCCAATTACAAATTTGCCGTCTTTCCTCCAAAGTGAATGTGTAACTTGCTTTGGGCTTGAACACCTTACCATTGTTTGCTGTCTGCAAGTATAATTCAGGCCACCTGCAATATTCTTGTTAGTCCATTCTAGCCTTCGGGTTATCCTTTGTCATACCTTTAACATCCATCACTGTGTTAAACAAATTGTCAAAATAGTTCTTCTCAATATGCATGATATCAAGGTTGTGATGGAGAAGATTATCCTTCCAATAAGGAAACTCCCAAAATATACTCTGTTTCGTCCAATTATGAGTAACACCGTATCCGGAGAATCTATAAGGTGGAGCTTCAGTAACTTTATTGAAGTTCTGGACCCTCTCCCAAATTTCCTCACCTGAAAGTATCGGAGGTGGAAAATTATATTCCATTTTATTCCTTTTGAATGCATTTTTCATCCTTCTAACCTCATGATCATGAGGCAAGAATTGACGATGATAATCAAACGATGATTGCTTTTGGCCATATTTCAAAGTGAATGCTTTACTATTTTTCATGCAGTAAGGACAAGCTAGCTTCCCAGCAATCATCCACCTAGACAACAATCCATACACAGGAAAATCATTCATTGTCCATATTAAATTAGCATGCAAATTGAAATTCTGCTTTGATATGTCATATGTTTCAACACCATCGTACCATAATTATTTTAGCTCATCAATCAAAGATTGCAAATATACATCAATCAAACTTTTTGCATTATGTGGACCGGGGATAATACAATA
The DNA here is from genome assembly GCA_026770625.1 of Nicotiana glauca. Classification (NCBI taxonomy): domain Eukaryota; kingdom Viridiplantae; phylum Streptophyta; class Magnoliopsida; order Solanales; family Solanaceae; genus Nicotiana; species Nicotiana glauca. The sequence goes on from MU700489.1 coordinate 41,512, forward strand.
TAAGAATATATATGGACTAGTCATGCACAACTCGGGTGGTCGATTATAAGGTGTAAGAAAGACAGGCCAACATGAATATGGTGTCACAGATACAGAAAAAGGTGTGAAGCCATTCGGACACAGACCTAATAGAATGTTCTTTGGTGTCCTATCAAAGTTCTTCCAAGCTTCTCCATTTGAAGGATGACACATAACACCAGGTGGTCTTCTATTTTCAAAGCGCCATCTCATATAAGGAGAAAAACTCATCGACGCGTATAACCTCTTTAACCTAGGTATAAGAGGTAAATAATGCATCGACTTGATAGCGACCATATTCCCGCTGGAAAGACTCTTAAAACGAGACTTTTTGCAAAATTTACAACTGTTCAAAGCTGCATCATCTTTGTAATATAACATGCAACCATCTTCACAACAATCAATTCTCATTGACAAAAGTTCTTAGAAACTAATCTCTTTGCCTTATAGAAATCACCAGGTAATTTGATATCAGGGTCAACTAGTTCACACATAATGTCAATGAAAGAGTCCATGGCTCCTTGAAAAATATTCCAATCAGATTTCATATTTAGTAATCTAACTGCAACGTACAACTCAGAGTGCGAACTTCCGTTGCGTAGTGGACGACTAGCTTCCTCCAATTGTTCATAAAAACGTTTTGCGTCATCATCAGGAGTTTGTTCAACATTTTCATTGGGCTCACCCCCTAAGTGTATCCCAAAAGCATCTGCAACCATATCATGAATTCTAGAATAACGATTTGTCTTCTCCACCGGCCTACTACTTTTACCCACAACCATGTTATGAAATATCCCATGGGTACGATCGATCTCTCCATGATTAGTCCACACAAAGTAATTTTCTATAAACCCCCTTCTATAAAGATGATGCTTAACTTCCGCTGGTTTTTCAAACTTCATACAGTCGCACCAAACACAAGGGCACCTAATTACTCCTTCAATTAGGTATGGTGGAATGACATTGCATGTCTAATAAAGTCATCCACCCCTTCTACAAAATCCTCCCTCAATCCCTGTCGATTAGGATAATTCCTATTATACATCCAAGTACGATATTCCATCTATACAAATAAAACAAGAGGAAATTAATTTAGTTAATTTATATCCTAATCTTTTTTTAGTTAACTAAAAGTCCAATTCATATCCTAAAATTCTTTAATATAATCTTTTATTTCTATTTGTATAACATTTTGCTAAAGGCCTTCGTGTTTTTAATATAAATATGTTAATATAAAATAGTAAGTGGTTCTCAATGAATAAGATTGAACAAAGAATATAATAATTTACAAAAAGTTTTCTTAATGAATACCAAAAGAGTTCGTAAAAGTAAACTTATGAAGGTACTAATTTCAGTCCATAGAGAATAAGCAACCTAAGATTTTAATGCAATATTTATTAACACCTTATTAGAAACTTTTTTTAATTAGTGTGAGACTTTTTTTCAATTCTAATTTAGAATAAACAACCTAAGATTTCAACACAAGAGCTTAATGATTTTAAATGTTTCATGTCCTTTGAAGGCTTAGATTTAGTATTTTTAATGTTCTTTCTCCATGCTTCTTGTTGTTGCTTCATAAATTGAAATTTAACCCCATATATAAATTAGTCTACCTAAATGGTTAATTTATTTTTTCTAAACTTATAGAATTACAAGAAAATGAGCTAGAAATTTAAACTTATTTTAGTAGGTAAAACTAAATATTTTGGACTAAAAGTATTAATAAGAGCCCTAAAAATTGCAAATAATATATAATTTTGAACCCTAACATGGAGAAATTAAACCCTAACCTGAAGAGATTAACTTTGAACCCTAACATGGTTGAACAAATAATATATAACTTTGAACCCTAACATGGAGAAATTAAACAAAATCGGTGTTTTTCGGAAAAAACAAAGAAAGGAGAGAGAAACTAACCTGGGGAGTGGAGGTCGCCGCCGGTGGTGCTGCTGCCGTCGGTGGTCACCGGTGGCGTGGGTGGCGCCGCTACTGCCGGGAGTCGGGGGGGGGGGGTTGAGTGTGAGAGAGAAGAAAGATTTTGGGAAATTTTTTTTAAAGAATGAGAGAGAAAACCCGGTTTTGCTATTGGAATTAAAAATAGCGACAACTTTGGTCGCTATTTGGGTAGCTAAATAAGTTTTGACTTTTTGACTAATATAGCGACCAAAGTCGGTCGCTAATTTTTTACCGTTTGACCAAAATAGCGACCAAAGTTGGTCGCTATTTCAAAAAAAAAAAATTGCTTTTAATTCAATTTAAAATTATGTACATATGTAGTATAAATTTAGGATTTTAATTCATTTTAAGCTCTCTCTCTCTCTCTCTCTCTCTATATATATATATATATATATATATATATATATATATATATATATATAAAATATATATATACACACCCACACACATATATTCACTAATTATATTATACATACTAAGTGTATAGTATATATATTTAAATATAGTATATTCTATTATATATTCTAAATGTATTATATATACTAAGTGTACAGTATATATATGTAAATATAGTATAGTCTATTATATAAATAATTTTACATTATTAATGCATTGAACTTACACTATAAAATCATATGTAGTTGCGAAATTAATGTCAGGTTCGATATAGTATGATAAAGAAAAAAAGAAATGAATGGAAAAGATCAAATGCTTTTGAATTAGGCCAATTTACAGGCTAGATGAAGATGAGAATCAATAGGAGACAAATTATGAATTTCTTTTCTGTATTCTGTAATTATCTAAGCTGTTTTCATTATCCTTGGAATAAAGTCAAAAAAATCTACTAATTTACGGAGTATGGTCGAGCAGAAACTTGGATCCCAATGTAACAAAAGGTAAGAGATTTGTGGTCACTTGTTACAAAAGTATGATTCCATTTCTTGCACTCAACCCATAGTTTTGACCAGGTTCAATCTGATGACCAAAATGCATTTACCTTTTTTGCAATCGTGTCAGAAAGGATATTAATATCTTAAAATTACACATGTAGCCACATGAATTATATTCTTTGGCTTCTCTATAAATAGGTTAATTTTTTGTAATCCAGAGTGCAGCATATTATTTCCTATCAACTAGCAATTGAAGACTAGTAATAAAAAAAGGTCAGGTTTGCCCTAGAGTTCTCCTGAATCACTTCATTGGGATTTCAAAAATGCCTACTGAAGTGTTTGGGTGAACTCTGGGAGCCACCTGACATCAAAATGATCATAAGTGTATTATTTTGGAGTTCAAAATAAATCGTAAAAGTCTTGGTACGTATCTGAAGAGAGCTAGTTAGTATATGCTATTGATTAGGCTCTTGTATTTTTCTTGAATTTTGTTGTTAGTTATCCCTAGTTATGGAAACTAAACTGATTTCTTTGTTTCTTAACAATTCTTTTAGCTACGTCTTTTAAGCATATAAGCATGAGGAAAACTAAAATCTATTACTTTGAAGGTGTTCTTTTATCCTCCTTCCCAAAGTAATATTATATATGCATGCACAGGCCAAGATAATAATAATCGAAAACAAGAGGCTTCCATTAGGTGAAGGATCAGTTCATAATATCCAAACTTTATATGGGCACGCAGCAATTGTGCGGAAGCTCGTCTTAACTTCTATTATATTATAAGTAGTAGAAAACTTCATTAGTACAATCTTATCATAACATGAAAATGCAATAATTTCTATCCATGCTTGATTGGGTACCAATAAATCGGAGAAGGCAATGGATGAATTTAGCCTTGTCCAAGTTGGACGAAATCATGGATCTTACCAAGATAAACTGCGCATATATAATGCCAGGTACTAATGGCATACTCGTAATTTGGAGGATAGAAATAATTTGAACTTCTCTTGAAGTTAATTGGGCTAATTGAAGACTTTGTTTGCTTCCTTATAAGCAAGGGTGGAGCCACAATTTTAGCTACAAGGTTGGACGAATAGTTTTTGCTTAAATTATGTATTTATATTATGAAATCAATTAAATATGTATAAATTTTAAATTTAATGACTAATTTAGAACTTATAAACTTTGGAATCTTGATTCCACCTTTAACTTGTAAGAGTGAAGTTCTAGGGTTTGGTATTGTTTAAAGGACTTTGTAAGTGTTGCCATCCAAATGTTTTTCATGCAATCATATATGCCTTTTAACTATATTTATGTAAACTCGGATCCCATCTATGCATGCATCCTTATTCCTCCTCTTTCTAAGTGGGTACATCAGAATGTAAACATTTTAATTAAAAAATGTTCTACTTATTAATTGTCATGACCCAAAATCCACTAAGGATCATGGTGGCATCAGACACCACTGTCAGGCAAGCCAACCAAAATACTCAATCAAATTCTCATTTTTTTTGTATTGTCAAAATCATTTTTTCCTTACACATTAAATAACGAATAATAGAACTTACGGAAACAACCGCGAAATCTTTAACAAACTTAACATTTAATAATCTAAAAATCCTTCCAGAATCCGGTATCACAAGTGCATGAGCATCTACTGACAAGGAAATAAAATACCACATCCGTCCGGAATACAGTGGATAGGAAGTTAATACAGTATACTGGAAGGGACTGTACTAGCTGCGACCGTCTCGAATAATGTAGCTCACCTAGTCCCAGAATCATCTGTGCTGCTACGCCCGGTAGGCCGCTAGAGTTACATATACCTGTGCAACAAAAATGCACAGAAATCTAGTATGAGTTAAAAATAACGTGTACTCAATGAGTATCCTGCCTAATCTCGAAGAAGTAGAGACGAGATGGTTGACTTTGACACTTACTAGTGGTCCAATAATGGTATCAATAATACATTAAATTGTGAATTTCTATAAACGTGATTTTTAATCCAATAGAGGAAAAACAAGTAAACAATTATTTCTTTTATAGGAAATTTTCCAAAATTTCTTGTTATTATTTGTCCAAATATTCTCCAGTCATAAAAAGGCAATTACAACTTTAATAAGTTCAAGGCAGCAATACCAGCATGCGCAAATAATCACCGTGGGACGTACGGCCCGATCCAACATAAAAGTAAATTGTGGACTGTCGATGGTCGAACGGCTCGAACCATAGATGCATCTATTACCCCACTCGCGAACTATCCATACAACGCGGTCAACATAAAATAAAAAATCACCCTGCTCGCGAATCATCCATGCGACACAGGTACACATAAAACGCATGCTCAAATAATCAATTAAGAATTTATCGAGGAATGATTATTCAAATAGAGCCACTTTCTCTTTTAACAATTTAAGAAATTAAAATTTAATCCTTTTTGAAATTCATTTACTAATTCAATGCGATCTAAGCAATCTAACCTATCAATGAACTTACAATTAGTTCAAGTATAGCATGCTTTTGGGTGCTAACTACCCGAACAATAGCATAATAGTAGCTACGCACGGACTCTCGTCACCTCGTGCATACGTAGCCTGCACAAATAGGAGCACATAATCAATTATTTCACCTATGGGGATAATTCCCTCTTATAAGGTTAGAAAGGAGACTCACATCGCTCCAAAGATCCATAACCAGCATTCCACGCCCTTCCGAAGACTCTAATTGATGTACCATGCTCCAAAACTAGCCAACGGTTTCGCAAATACATTAATATATGCTCAAATATTCATTACAATCTAATTTATAGCAATTCTAACTGCGATCGAAAAGTTGACCAAAACGCCATCGGGCCCACGTGCCCGGAATCTGAAATTGTTTGAAGATAAAGATTACCCATGACCTTAGGAACTCAAATATATAATTTTCACTAAATTCCATACACAATATCGTGGTTAAATTCGAAGAATATAAATTTTAGGGTTTTCCCTTTAATCCAAAGTTTTTCTACATAATTCATGCTTAAATCCATACATAATTGATGTATTTAACTCATAATAGGTGGGGACATCTTACCTTGTCATTGATGACGAAAATCCCCTCTTGAAGCTTCCCAAAATCACCCGTGCCAAGTAAAAAATAGGAGATGAATGACCAAACCCCGAGTTTCAAATAACCTTCTGCCTCCAGCTATTTTCGCACCTGCGGTTCTGCACGTGCGGTTAAGATGCCGCATCTGCGGTCCTCCCTGGGCCACCCCTTTCTTACTTCTGCGCCAAACCTCCCGCAGATGCGGTCCTGCTTCTGCGGAACTCTGACTGCATTTGCGGTCCACTCCAAGTCGCCTTCCTCCGCTTCTGCGACCAGTCTTCCGCAGATGTGGTCCCGCTTCTGCGGAACATTGACCGCATATGTGGTCCTCGAGCCCTTGACCGAAAATCACTTCTGCGGCTCCCTTTCCGCTTCTGCCAGGCCGCTTCTGTGGTTAACCCACCGCAGAAGCAAAAATACCAACAACCAGATCCTTCAGCTGTCCAAAAATCCTAATTTCGATCCTTTAACCACCCGGAATCTACCCGAGGCCCCGGGAACCCAACCAGTCCCAAAACACATTACGGACTTGCTCGAGGCATGAAATCATATCAAACAACGCTAAAATTATGAATCAACCCCCAATCCAAGCTTTATAAACTTTAGAACTTCCAACTTCTACTTCCGATGCTTAAACCTATAAAATCACGTCCGATTGACCTCAAATTTTGCGCACTATTCATATTTGACATTACAGACCTACTCCAACTTTCAGAATCTGATTCCGACCACAATATCAAAAAGTCCACTTCCTGTCAAACTTCTCAAAACCTTAAATTTTCTATCTTTAGCCAAATGACTTCAAAATGACATACGTGCCTCCGAATTCACGTCCGATCGCGCTCCCAACTCCAGAATCACCATACTGAGCTATTTCCAGACTCGGAATCCCAAATGTACATCGATAACACTGAAATGCACTTCAAGCCAAACTTAAGAAATTTCTTCCAAAATGATAACTTCCACAATTGGCGCCAAAACGCTACCGGGTTATCCAAAACCCAATCTGGGCATACACCCAAGTCCTAAATCATCATACGAACCTGATGGAACCTTCAGATCTCGATTAAGAGGTCGTTTACTCAAAATTTTAATCCTAGTTCATTCTTTCCACTTTAAGCTTCCGAAATAAGAATTCTCTTTCCAAATCAACTCTGGACTTCATGAAATTCAATTCTGACAACGCGCACAAGTCATAATACCCGAAATGAAGCTGTAAATAACCTCAGACTGCTGAACGGAGCGCTAGTACTCAAAATGACCGGTCGGATCGTTACATTAATATATGGATAATACACATGCCACAACCATTTTCCTTTATATGGAGTATAATTGATAAGATAAGCGAGCAATACATATGCTTTGAAGGAAATTCCAACACATAAATGGGAGACTCAAAATTTAAATTGGTACTATAGAAAAAAGGAAGATTAACATTTCCTTTCAGATGAAGGAAAACTAACACTACTAGAAATTCGGTAATTAACAATCGAAAAAGCCGACCAATTTTGGGTTGTTATGGCCAATTACCGACCAAAACGCGGCCAAATACGCTTGATCATAATTTTGATGGTCGTTTTAATATACCAACCAACATTGGTCGGTATATTAAAATGGCCATCTGAAGAATTTTAATGATTTACCGACCAACTTTGGCTGAAAATATATTTTATTTATTTAAGTTTACCGACCAAAGTTGATCGGTGTATCTACTTTATGTTTTTTCATTAATTATTAAATTTAAAAAGATACTGACCAACGTTGGTCGACGAAAATATATATTTTTTTAAAAAAATAAAATTTAACAATACCGACCAAAGTTTGTCAGTAATGTTAAATTCTAGGAATTCCTTGTTCATTAACCGACCAAATTTGGTCGGTAATTGTCAATTATTTTTTTTCTTTAATGAATATCGACCATCTTTGGTCGGTAATTTGCAATAAATTTTTTTTATTAGAAACCGACCAACTTTGGTCGGTTTTTTGGGTTTTATTTTTGACAGAAAATGTATGTTTTGGTAGCTACACCACCTGCCAGCATATACCAATACAACAACAACAACACAACAACAACAACACAACAATAACAACACCATAACAACAAGAACAACAACAACGAACAATTAAAGTTCAATTGAACATAACAATCTAAAACCAAGTTAAAACTAATCACAACAAGTTTAAAATTGGTTCTATTTGTCTAGTTCAAAATATATAAAAGTCAAGGGGTGTTTTGTACAGCATCATTATCACCGTATGATAAACTTTAATCTACAAGATGGTATAGAGAAGGGTCTTGTGGAGGATGGGAAGAACGACCACGGGGAGGACGGGAGGAATGGTCACGAGTAGGACGGGAGGAACGATTACGTGGAGGTCGAACCTCTAGCGATGACTCACGAGATCGGGGCAACGAAAAAGCTCCAGTAGATATGAGAGTTCTGATGCGAGCTTGCATGCCACGGAATTGAGAATATCTAACCCTTTCTCTTTCCTTGGCCGCTTCTAGCTCGGATGTGAGATTTTTCACTGTCCCGCATATCGGAGAGGCTCTCCCATTAAGCTGATCGCCTTGCGAGGAAATCCCTATTCTCTTCATTTCACACTTATAGCGATTGAACATTTTAGTAGGAAGCCCGTATACCTTCCCCCATTTTGGACTGCCAACAGACTCCAGAAACCAGGTGCTATGTGTCCCTAATTCCAGAACTGTTGAAATTTTTCCGCCTGTACCTCTTCAAAATCTTACAATCAAAATCGAAATGCTTCATGGATTCAAGATCTGAAGAAAAAAAAACCTCTAAGGAACTCAGAATCTCAGGAAAAGTGAAAGGTGTCTTTCGTCTAGGGGTATCAAATAGGCGAGTTGGGCTGATTTTAGGCTTGTCAAAATGGGTTGAATTAATAAAGAGGAATTTTCAGAAACCGCAATTTTTTAGTGGCTATTAATTTCCTATAGCTTCTGTCACGACCCAAAATCCGTAAAGGTCGTGATGGCACCGGACACCACTGTCAGACAAGCCAACACTAAACAGTCAATTTAATTTTTTTAATATTTCTGAAATCATAAATTTCCTTCAATAACTATTTGGAATAAAAATTTGGACATAAAAGAAAATAAAAATACTCTGAAGGAGACTCTGCTGGCTGCGGATCGTACATAAGATGCAACTCACCTAAGTCCCCATGCCAACCATGCTACTGCGCTCACTAGACCACTAGTCATACATGTGCATGTACAAAAAAATATACATCAACTGTAGTATGAGTACGAAAATAACGTGTACCCAGTAAGTATCCAGTCTAATCTCGAAGAAGTAGTGATGAAAGGTCAACTCTGACACGTACTATGGCCAACAGTGATATATCGATAATATGATTAATCATGGGTTTTATAAGACGACAACAAACTCAATAAATAGGAGATTTATTTTCATATTTTAATGATTTACCTCTGGCTAATGAGGCCACATCAATAATCAATAATTACAAAACAAACAATTACGTCATGCGCAATCATGCCAAGATTGTATGGCCTAATCCAACATAATATTAAATTGTGCACTATCAGAAGGTCAAATGGCGCCAACCATAGATGCATCTATTTAATCTATCGAGGCATTCAGCCCGCTCCATAAAAGGAAAACACAATCAAACATTCAGTCAAGCATTTATCTAGGAGCATTTATCCAAGAAAATGTCATTCCTCTTTTAACGACTAAGAAAATGATGTTTAACCTTTTGGAAATTCATTTACCAATTCGTTATGATTTAAGAAATTTAAATTGATAATAACGTTACAAATATTGCAAGTATAACATGCTTTTGGGTCCTAGACTACCCAGACTTAAGCATAATAGTAGCTACGCACGGACTCTCGTCACCCCTGCACGTACGTAGCCCCCACATATAGAAGCACGTATCGAATTATTTCACATATGGGGTTAATTCCATATTACAAGGTTAGAAAGGAGACTTACCTCGCTCCGAAGTTCCTTAACCATCTCCAACGCCACTCTAACATCTCAAATCGATGCCCAACGCTCTAAAATAAGCCAAACAATGTGCAAACCAATGAAAATATACTCTAATACTCATAACAATTCAATTTACAACAATTCTCAACTCTGTTCGAAAGTCGATAAAATCACCCTCAAGCCCACGCGCCCGGATTCCGAAATTTTTTGAAGATAAACATTACCCACACCATTACCAACTGAAATATATAATTTATTCACAATTCCATGCCAAATCGTCAAAAATGTAAATTTCTAGGTTTTCTTCTGAATCCCACAATTTATAAAAAAAATTCATGGCTAAATCCATATACAGACCATGTATTTAACTCACAATGAGAACAAATCACTACCCCATAGAAGGTTCTCGAAATGACACTCCAAAATTGCCTCCTATTAAGGAAATGAAGTGAAAATGAGCCAAAACCCCAATTTTAAAAGAACACTTGCCAGCGACCCTTCATCGCAAACGCGGAACATCCTTCGCTTTCGCGAAGCTCAGAAACCTCACGCCCAGAAGTCCTTCTTCGCAAACGCGGCAAGCCCCTCATGTTCGTGTAGCACAATCTGCCTCAGCCCCCATTTACTCTATGTGAACGCGAGATCGCGATCATGAACGCGAAGCACCACACACCAGTCTTTCGAGAACACGACCCCCATGTCACGAATGTGAAGAACAAAAGATCCACCAGTCCGACTCCTTCTTCGCGAATGCGTGAGTCCCCTCGCCTTCGCAAAGAACAACACCAGCACCACAAACAACAACAGCAGTTCAACCAAGAATTGTCCCAAAACCACCCCGAAACACATTAGGGGCCCCCAAGACCCCTTCCTATCACACCAAACAGTCCCATAACATAACTCAAACTTGCTCGAGGCCTCAAATCACATCAAAAAACATCTAAATCATGAATCACACCCCAATTCAAGCTTAATTAACTTTAGAAAACTTCAAATTTCAACATTTGCTGCCGAAACCTATCAAATCACGTCCTATTGACCTCAAATTTTGCACACACGCCACATTCGACTCTACTGACGTACTCCAACTTTCGAAATCGGATCCCCACCTCGATATCAAAAAGTCCACTTTCGGTCAAACTTCTCAAAAACCTTTAAATTTCTAACTTTCATCAAACGACTACAAAATGACCTACGGACCTCAAAATCCACATCGAGACACGCTCCCAATACCAGGATCACTATACCGAGCTATTCCCAGACTTGGTATCCCAAACGGACATTGATAAAAGTGAAATGCACTTCAACCTAAATTTATGAAATATTTCCAAAAATGCTAACTTCCACAATAGACGTTGAATTGCTCCCGGGTCATCCAAAACCCAATCCGAACATACGCCCAAGTCTGAAATTATCATACATACCTGCTAGAACCTTCAAACCTCGATTATGAGGACGTTTACTCAAGAACCAACCTTATTCAAATTTTTCAAATTAAAGCTTCTGAAATGAGAACTTTCTTTCCAAAGCATGTCCGAACCTCCCAAAATTCAATTCTGATCATGCGTACAAGTCATAATACCTGAAATGAAGCTACTCAAGGTCTCAAATGTTGAACTGTACGCTAGATCTTAAAATGACCGATCGGGTCGTTACATCCTCTCCCACTTAAATATGCGTTCATCCTCGAACGTACCAAGAACTGCTCTGGAGTTGTCCAAAATCATTGTTTAACACTCGTGCACCTGCTCGTGCTACCACAACCCAGTTGAGCACATAGCTCAAGCCTGCCTGAAGATTCCCCCTTTTTCATAGTCAAATAAGCCTCAGAGCCCAATTCCAACATTTAGAATTCTCTACCAGTCCTGCTCCCATCATACGAACACCGTATCAATCACTACACGATGCACCAATGCATGATTGCATACCCTAGCTAAATCTACACTATGCACTACATAACTTGCATGAACATAATAACATTCTCTGATAGCGATAGCCAAAATTCACAAATTTGAGGCTCACAACACACCTCATGTCTCATATAAGTCTTGTTCTAACTCTTGCAATACTGCCATGACAGAAGAGATGTGTAGAAACTCATAACCAACTACCGAGTTAACAAATCATTGGGTCTATTCTCCTGACCGAAACCTTTACCTCATTCTAAATTGAATATTGATAATAACTCTTTAATGTGCCTTATATAAATCCTATCGCACCGATCCCAGGTCCAATAATCTCGTCTCACCCAATATAAGTTGTCCATGAAATAAACCACCCAAGGAACTATCAAAAATCTCCTATGATGCAACAATGTGCCAACAAGCCACGAACTCGAATATGATACCTAAGGAAAACAAACTCTGGAAAGAACTACTCAACCTGCGTAACTAATTAGACAACCAAAAAGGTGTTATGAACTTTCCTCAGAAAATGAGAGACAAACACAAAAGAATATATATAGGGAACTGTACTCAACACCACACTGTTGCGGCATACAGCCCGATCCAAACAACATACTTGTGGCGGCATGCCACCCGATCCACACAAAAAAATCTATATAAGGGAATACTTACCGAGCTAGAATGCTCATTCCTACAAACTACCCGAATATCGGCCACAAGCACACCAAGTGCATCATACCATCACTGGGGAGACAGATAGTGACTTACACTATAAAACTCAAGCACAACTAAGGTGCGATATATGATTTGAATCTCGAGAGCCATCCTGCTCACATGAAACCATCGTTAAGCGAAACCTCAACACATATGAAATTATCAAGCTGTTTCATAACTCATACAGAACAATATAGTATTACATGAAATAGCTGACGACGAAACAACATCCAACGTCTGAATACTCCTCCATAAGGAGCGCTATGCTGGAATGAATACATCCGGCCTGATTTAGAGCCCATGTTAACATTTAGATCTATCCACAGACCTCAAGACGATTCTGATCGTACCGTACTTGGATAATAACCTTTCAAGGATTCAAAATGACACAAGAACATCCATCAAATCCGGAATAAAATCCTAGAGTCCACAGACAAATTAACCGAGCGCAGTTCAGGCAGAAACTCTCACATTAATGATAGAACCCTAATCTCCATACTTGGTTCTACTCTTTAATCAATTAGGTGACTACCTGTCACACTTACACTATCTTCACATGGGATATGCTCCCACGATCTTTGTCATGACCCCAGTTCACCCTCCATGAACATGTCGTGATGGCACCTAGTTCCTACAACTAGGTAAGCCTAGCAATGCAAAAATTAATATGACTTGCAAAAACATTTAATTAAACTAAGTAAAACTAGAAGAAAACGGTAAATAAATGCCACTTGGCATATACAACTCAAAAATAAAATGCGGAAGTCTACAATCTCATCCCAAAACCCGGAAACTCACGGGAAACACAGGCTAATAAAAATGTAATATGCTGCTCTAACTCCAAAATGTCTAAACAACTGAAAGAAGAGTATATATTAACTACTAAAGCTAGAACAGAATAGATACTCCTGGTCTGCGGACGTGGCAGATATACCTCAAAGTCTCCGCTATATCTCTCCGCCTCTAGGATAGTATGCCTGAGGGGAGGTACCTGGATCTGCACATGAATAACATGCGCAGAAGGGGCATGAATACACCACAGCGGTACTCAGTAAGTGCCAAGCCTAACCTCGATTGGGTAGTGACAAGGAAGGTCAGGGCCCTACTGAGGTCAAACAACATTATATGAATTAACAATATGAAAACTGACAGTAATAATGAGTACAGCAGTGAGAATAGACAGGTGAAACAGGGCAATAACAACTACACAAAGAATAGAGTAAACACGGAATATGTACCACTCAATACCAAATGGTAACAATGAGGATCTCCCAGGATACCGTCCTGTAGTCCTTCTCTCAATTGTCCAGTGGATCTCCCGGGATACCCTCCCGTAGTCCATCACATGTGTAAATCTGAAGGACCTCCCGGGATACCGTCCTATAGTCCAACTATCAATGTACGGGAGGGGGGATCTACCGGGAATCTAACTCATAGTCCCAAAGTAAAAGTGCAAAGGGGATCTACCGGGAATCTAACCCGTAGTCCCAAAGTAAAAAAACAAGGGGGGAAGCTACTGGAATCCCACATCAGTAGTCCCAATGTAAATGCGCAACCACAACCAGAAGATACTCAAAAATAAAGTACAAAATAAAAGCAACAGGTAGTACTAGCCTAGCATGCTCCACGTGGTACAGTCAAGGAAACTTAAACAATTAGGCAAGTTGAATCAAATAAACATGCTTTTCTAATCTAACATAGGTTATAATTGCAAGTAAAATAAGACAAACATGAAGGAAAACTCAGTCTCAATATCTTAAGTAAAAACCGGATTTTCAACAATTGGCTCAAGTACGCGCTCGTCACCTCGCGTACAAGGCACTGAAATACCAAATACCAAATCCTAAGGGGAAAGGTCCCCCACACAAGGTTAGACAAGCCACTTACCTCGAACAGGCACAAAATCAACTAGGAACCACGCCTTTGCCACGAGTATCTGACTCCAAATAGTCCAAATATATCCAATTCAATTACATATCATAAATAACATCTCAAGCAACTGATTCTACTATTAAATTCAAAGACAAGACGCGAAATTAAGTAAAATAATGAAAATGCCCCTCAGTCAAAACTCAATAGTTTGGTGTATGAAGTTTTCCCCATTTTTCATTCAAAAATCCGAAATTAAGGAAGAATTCGTGATTAGATTAGTGGGTTTTAAGCATAAGAGGGTAGAGAATCGTTACCCAATCGTTGTCCTCGAAAACCCCTCGAAATTGCTCCCAAATCCGAGCTCCCAAGCTTGTATTTTGATAAAAATGGCTAACCCTCATTTTTGAAATGTTAAATATTGTCCTGCACTTTAATGCATCATGAACGCGAAGGTGAGCTCGCGAAGAAGAAAACTTAAAGATGCCAAAATTACCCTTCGCGATCGTGATGGGTAGAATGCAAATGCGAAGGCTTGGGGACATGAAGCTACGCGAACGCGATACCTGTGTGTGAACGCGATGAAGGAAAAATGTAAGGTCCAGGTGTTTCGCTATGCGAACGCGAAGCAGCCTATGTGAACGCGATGGGAAATTTGCTGAGGCTATGCGAACATAGGGAAGGGTATGCGAATGCGTATAAGAAAGTGACCCCCCCCCTCCAGGATTACACTACGCGAACGCATGAGAGGGGCCGCGAACGTGAATAAGAAGGATCAAAGCTACCCGAACGCGAATAAGAAGGATCAAAGCTACGCAAACGCGATGGGAGGTTCGCGAATGCGAAGAAGAATCTTGGACCTACAAATGCTAAAGGATTTTCTGCAATATTTACAACTCCAAAATGCTCCGTTGAGCATCCGAAACACACCCGAGGCCCCCGGGACCTCAACCAAACCTACGGAAATATATCATAAAACCATTCAAACTTGTACCAATCCTTAAACCACCTCAAAAAATGCCGAAAACTCTAATTAAACAAGGATTTGAGCCTAAGAACTTCAATTTCCATCAAAACATGCTTTCGATCAAAAACCTAACCAAAACACGTTCGAATGACCTGAAATTTTGTGCTGACATCCCAAATGACATGACGGGGCTACTGCAACTTCCGAAATTCCAATCTGACATTCGGATCAAAAACTCACTATCAGACCGAAAACTTCAAAATTTCAAACTTCGACATTTCAAGCCTAAATAAGCTACGGACTTCCAAAATACATTCCGAACACGCTCCCAACCCCGAAATCACCTACTGAAGCTAACAGAACCATCAGATTTCCATTCCGAGGTCATCGTTACACTGTTCCAACTACGGGCCATTTTTCAACACTTAAGCTCTCATTTAGGGACTAAGTGTCCCAAAACTCTCCGAAACCCAACACCGAACGTCCCGGAAAACCAAAATAGCAGAAATGAACTTAGGGGAATCAGTTAATAGGAAATCGGGGCATTAATTCTTAAGACGACCGGCTGGGTTGTCACATCCTCCCACACGAAACATTCGTTCGTCCTAGAACGAGCTTAAAAAACATACCTAAAGTTGTGAAAAGATGAGGGTACTGGCTGCGCATGTCCTGTTCGGTCTCCCAAGTCGCCTCCTCGGTCGGTTGACCCCGCCACTGAACCTTCACTGAAGCTATGTTCTTTGACCTCAACTTTCTGATCTGCCTATCCAATATAGCCACTGGCTCCTCAACATAGGATAGATCCTTGTCCAACTAGACTGAACTGAAATTCAACACGTGCGACGAGTCACTGTGATACCTCCAGAGCATCTAAACATGAAATATCGGATGAACCTCGGCCAAACTGGGAGGTAAGGGAAGCTCATAAGCAACCTCCCTAACTCACCTCAAAATCTCAAAAGGGCCAATAAACCTCGGACTCAACTTTCCTTTCTTCCCAAAACTCATGACGCCTTTCATAGGCAAGACCGAAGCAGAACCCGCTCACCAATCATATATGAAACATCACGAACCTTCTTGTCCGCGTAACTCTTCTGTCTAAACTGGTCTATACAGAGTCTATCCTGAATCATGTTAACTTTCTCCAATGCATCCTAAACCAACTCTGTACCCAATACCCTGGCCTCACCCATCTCAAACCAACCCATCAGATATCTATACCTCCTACCATATAAAGCCTCATACGGCGCCATCTGAATGCTGGACTGATAACTATTGTTATAAGAAAACTATGCCAATGGCAAGAAATGATCCCAAGACCCTCCAAACTCAATCACACACACGGAGCATATCCTCAAGAATCTGAATAGTGCTATTTGACTGTCCGTCCGTATAGGGGTGAAATGTTGTGCTCAACTCCACCCAAGTGCCTAACTCCTGCTGCACGGCTCTCCAAAACTGCGATTTAAACTGAGTACATCTGTCCGAAATGATAGAAATTGGAATATCATGCAGACGGACGATCTCCCCGATATAAATCTCCACCAACCGCTCCGATGAATAAGTGGTACACACAGGAATGAAATGAGCAGACTTGGTCAGCTGATCCGCAATGACCCAAATGGCACCAAACTTCTTCAAGATCCGTGGGAGTCCACATACAAATTCCATGGTGATGCGCTCCTATTTCCACTCCGGAATCTCTATCTGCTGAAGCAACCCACCCGGGCACTGGTGCTCATACTTCACCAGCTGGTAGTTGAGGCATCTACACATAACTAACTATATCATTCTTCATCCGCCTCCACCAATAGTGTTGCCTCAAGTCCTGATACATCTTCCTCGCACCCGGATGGATGGAATACCGCGAACTATGGCCTCTGCTAGAATCAACTTTTGAAGACCATCAACATTGGGCACACAAATCCGGCCTTGCATCCTCAATACCCCGTCATCTCCGATGGTCACATCTCTGGCATATCCACGCTGAACCTTGTCCTTAAGACAAGCAAATAAGGGTCTTTATACTGCTGCTCCCTGACACGATCAAATAAGGAAGACCGAGGAACCACACAAGCTAGAACCTGACTGGGCTCCAAAAGATCCAATCTCACATACTGGCTAGCTAAGGCCTGAACAACTATCGCCATAGGCCTCTCTGAAGCTGGTAAATATGCAGAACTCCCCAAACTCTCTGCCCGGTAACTCAAGGCATCCGCCACTACATTGGCCTTGCCCGGGTGATACTGGATAGTGATATCACAATACTTCAGCAACTCTAACCACCTCCTTTGATGCATATTTTGATCCTTTTGGTTGAGTAAGTGTTGCAAGCTCCAATGGTCAGTATAGATCTCATAAGGCATACCGTACAAATAATGACGCTAGATATTCAAGGCATGAATAATAGTAGCTAGCTCAAGGTCATGGACATGGTAATTCTTTTCATGTATCTTCAAATGTATGGACACGTAGGCAATCACCCTACCGTCCTGCATCAACACCTCTCCAAGGCCAACTCTTGATGCATCACAAAAGACAGTATAAGACCCCGAACCGGTAGGCAATATCAAAATTGGGGCTGTAGTCAGAGCTGTCTTGAGCTTCTGAAAGCTCGCCTCACATTCCTCTGTCCACTGAAATGGGGCACCCTTCTAGGTCAATCTAGTTATAGGGGCCACAATCGATGAAAATCCCTCCACTAAACGACGGTAGTAGCCCGCCAAACCAAGGAAACTCTGAATCTCTGTAGCTGAGGATGGCCTGGGCCAACCCCCGCCCCTAGCCGGCTGGGCAGGTAGGGTAGCAGCTGGAGCTGTGATCATAGCCTGAGAACTCTAAGGAGCATGCTGTGGCTGAGCAGTCTGTGAAGATGCACCCCTACCAAGTCTGGGGCAGTCACTAACCATGTGGCGTGTATTACCACACTTTAAAAAAGCTTTGGGAGAGCGCGGTGGCTGTGACCAACTAGGGCCGGGTCTGCTGGACTGACCTTTGGAAACACCCCGCGCAGGAGGCGCGCTAGAAACTAGAGGTGCATAGTAAGGCTCCTCAAGTATAGGCGGAGCTGGAGCACTACTGGCTGCTGGAAGAGCTGAATGGATAGGGTGACCCGTATAACCTCTGCCATAATGACCTGCTGATGGGGTATGGGCACTAGAGTAGTGACCCGACTCTCGAGACCTCTTGGCATCCCTCTCCCCTCGCTTCCTGGCGAGCATACCCTCAATCCTCCTAGCAATGCTCACTACCAGCTAATAAGGAATGTCTATCTCCAACTCTCGAGCCATGCTAGATCTGATGGGTAGGATAAGACCCTCAATGAACCTATAAACTCTCTCCCGAACTATAGCAACCAACGCCGGTGCATGTCTGGCCAACCCGGTATAACGAATAGCATACTCCAAAACGATCATAGCACCCTAGCGCAAATGCTCAAACTCTACGCGCCATGCGTCCTTGAGATTCTAGGGGACAAACTCTCTCATAAACGTATCCAAGAACTGTGTCCAAGTCAGTTAAGCAACCTCGACTAGACTGTATATCTCATAAGTGTGCCACCAATCATAGGCAGCTTCCCGAAGCTGAAAAGCAGTGAAAGAAACCCCGATGGACTCCACTATGCCCATAGTGCAAAGAATACGGTGACACTCCTCTAGAAATCCCAAGGCATCGTCTGATGCTAATATACTGAATATTGGGGGATCATACTTCTTGAACCTATCAAGTCTCTGCTGCTCGTATTCTAAAGCAGCTGACCTATCCTCGGGCTGAAATGGCACTGCAGGCGATGCGGGAATAATATCGGGAGCCGGGAGTCTGTCCTCCTCCCCCGGCCTGGGATATGGCTGCAGCAAGGGGAAGCAACCCTGCCTGAGCCAAGGTGGTGTACATACTAAATAACTGAGCCAAAGTCTCATGGAGAGCTGGAGTAGTAGTCGCAGTAGTAGGCGTGCCAGGTGCCTGGGCTCCGGCTGAATCTACTGGTGGTGCCTCGGCGACAGCTCGCGCAGGTGCTCTGGCTGCACTACGTGCGCGTCCTCGGCCTCTCCCTCGGCCTTTGATGGATGCAATAGGGGGCGCAGGTGCCTAATCATCTCGAATAGCACGTGTGCTCACCATCCGTGAGAGAATATAGTCAGAAGTTTAGAATTGATGTCAAAATATTGCACGACAAGGAATTCAAATTAAATGAAGATTTCACGTAAACAGTTACATAGCCTCTCGTAGATAAGTACAGACGTCTCTGTACCGATCAGCGAGACTATAATAAATTGGCCTGTGTTCTGTGACTCCTATGAACCTAGATCTCTGATACCAACTTGTCACGACCCCAGTTCACCCTCCATGAACATGTCGTGATAGCACCTAGTTCCTACAACTAGGTAAGCCTAACAATGCGGAAATTAATATAACTTGCGGAAATATTTAATTAACCTAAGCAAAATTAGAAAAAAATGGTATATAAGTTCCATTTGGCATTTACAACTCAAAATAAAATGCAGAAGTCTACATTCTCATCCCAAAACCCGGAAACTCACGGGAACCACAGGCTAATAGAAATGTAATATGCCGCTCTAGCTCCAGAATGTCTAAACAACTGAAAGAAAAGGATAGATTAACTACTAAAGCAGGAACAAAATAGAGACTCCTCTCCGCCTCGAGGATAGTACGCCTGAGTGGAGGTACCTAGATCTGCACATGAAAAATATGCGCAGAAGGGGCATGAGTACATCATAGCGGTACTCAGTAAGTGCCAAGCCTAACCTCGGTTGTGTAGTGATGAGGAAGGTCAGGGCCCTACTGAGGTCACACAATATAATATGAAAACTGATAGTAATAATGAGTACAGCAGTGAAAATAGACAGGTTAAATACGGCAATAACAACTACACAAAGAACAAAGTAAACACAGAATATGTACAACTCAATACCAAATGATAACAATGAGGATCTCCCAGGATACCGTCCTATAATCCTTCTCTCAACTGTCTAGTAGATCTCCCGGGATATCATCCCGTAGTCCATCACATGTGTAAATCCAAAGTATCTCCCAGGTTACCGTACCGTAGTCCAACTATCAATGTGCGGGGGGATCTATTGGGAATCTAACATGCATTCCCAAAGTAAATGTGCAAGGGGAACTACCGGGAATCTAACCCATAGTCCCAAAGTAAACAAATAAGGGGGGAAGCTACCGGAATCCCACATCTATAGTCCCAATGTAAATACGCAGTCACAACATAAAGATATTCAGAATGAAGCTCAAAAATACAAGGCAACAGGTAGTTCTAGCCTAACATGCTTCATGTAGTGCAAACAAGGCAACTTGAGCAAATAGACAATTTAGAACAACTAAGCATGCTTTTCTAGCTAACACAGTCTATAATTGAAAATAAAATAAAGCAGATAAGAAAGAAACTCAGTTTAAGTATTTAAAGTAAAATCAGATTTTTCAATAATTAGCTCAAGTACGCGCTCGTCACCTCATGTACAAGCCATTCAATTACCAAATATCATATCCTAAGGGGAAAGGTCCCCCACACAAGGTTAGACAAGCCACTTACCTCAAACCAGCTCCAAAATCAACTCGAACCCACACTTTTGCCACGAGTATCCGACTCCAAATAGTCCAAATCTATTCAATTCAATTACATCTCGCAAATAACATCTCAAGAAACTGATTCTACTATTTAATTTAAATCTAAGATGCAAATTTAGGTAAAATAACCAAAATGCCCCTCAGGCCAACGTNCCCAAAGTAAACAAACAAGAGGGGAAGCTACTAGAATCCCACATCCGTAGTCCCAATGTAAATGCGCAACCACAACTAGAAGATACTCAAAAATGAAGTACAAAATACAAGCAACAGGTAGTACTAGCCTAGCATGCTCCACGTAGTACAGTCAAGGCAACTTAAACAATTAGGAAAGTTGAATCAACTATACATGTTTTTCTAATCTAACACAGGTTATAATTGCAAGTAAAATAAGACAAATATGAAGGAAAACTCAATCTCAATGTCTTAAGTCAACACCGGATTTTCAACAATTGGCTCAAGTACACGCTCGTCACCTCGCGTACATGGCACTCAAATACCAAATAACAAATCCCAAGGGGAAAGGTCCCCCACACAAGATTAGACAAGCCACATACCTCCAACCAGCACAAAATCAACTAGGAACCATGCCTTTGCCACGAGTATCCGACTCCAAATGGCCCAAATCTATCCAATTCAATTACATATCGTACATAACATCTCAAACAACTGATTCTACTATTAAATTAAAAGACAAGATGCGAAATTAGGTAAAATAACCAAAATGTTCCTCAGGCTAACATCTTGAAATCAGATAATTTTCACATTTTCAGAACCCTCGTACTCTCGCGAGTCTAACCATATAAAAATCTCCCAAATCGGAAGTCAAACACCCACTCAAAACTCAATAGTTTGGTCTATGAAGTTTTTCCCATTTTTCATTCAAAAATCCGAAATTAAGGAAGAATTTGTGATTAGATTAGTGGGATTTAAGCATAAGAGGGTAGAGAATCGTTACCCAATCGTTTCCCTCGAAAACCCCTCGAAATTGCTCCCAAATCCGAGCTCCCAAGCTTGTATTTTGATAAAAATGGCTAACCCTCATTTTTGAAATTTTAAATAATGTCCAGCACTTTAATGCATCGCGAACGCGGAGGTGAGCTCGTGTTCGCGAAGAAGAAAACTTAAATATGCCAAAATTACCCTTCCCGATTGCGATGGGTAGAAAGCGAACACGAAGGACTGGGGATATGAAGCTACGCGAACGCGACACCTGTGTGCGAGTGCAATAAAGGAAAAATGTAAGGTCCAGGAGTTGCACTATGCGAATACGAAGCAGCATATGCGAACGCGATGGGAAATTTGCTGAGGCTATGCGAACGCGGGGAAGGGTATGCGAACGTGTATAAGGAACTGCCCCACCCCTCCAGGGTTACACTATGCGAACGCGAGTAAGAAGGAAATCAAAGCTACGCGAACGCGATGGGAGGTTCGCGAACACGAAGAAGAATCTGGGACCTGCAACTGCTGAAGGATTTTCTGCAATACTCACAACTCCAAAATGCTTCGTTGAGCATCCGAAACACACCCGAGGCCCCCGGGACCTCAACCAAACCTACAGACATATCACATAACACCATTCAAACTTGTACCAATCCTTGAACCACCTAAAATAATGCCGGAAACTCAAATTAAACAAGGATTTGAGCCTAAGAACTTCAATTTCCATCAAAACACACTCTCGATAAAAAACCTAACCAAAACACGTCCGAATGACCTAAAATTTTGCGCACACATCCCAAATGACATGACAGGGCTACTGCAACTTCCGGAATTCTATCTGACCTTCGAATCAAAAACTCACTATCAGACCGAAAACTTCAAAAATTCAAACTTCAACATTTCAAGCCTAAATGAGCTACGGACTTCTAAAATACATTCCGAACACACTCCCAACCCCGAAATAAACTAACGAAGCTAACGGAACCATCAAATTTCCATTTCGAGTTCGTCTTCACATTGTTTCGACTATAGACCATTTTTTAACACTTAAGCTCTCATTTAGGGACTAAGTATCTCAAAATTCTCTGAAACCCAACACTGAACGTCCCGGCAAACCAAAATAACAGAAATAAACTTAGGGGAAGCAGTTAATAGGGGATCGTGGCGTTAATTCTTAAGATGACCGGCCGGGTCGTCACAATCTTCCACACTAGGTAACAAGTCTGCACATCTATACCACCAGCCACACTAATGCTATAAAGCAAATCAAAAATCCGAAATCAGTGCTTAAAGCCTCTTACACAGGAAACCAATCTCAGGTTACGCTAAAGGAAATACCATCTTACTCTAACCATCTTAATCCTTTTTTCCCTACTCATCCGAGCTAGTGACATTTTGTCGACACCAAACCACAACCTTGATCCTCAACTTCCAAATCCTATGCTACTCGATGTACTTAATCATGCCAATGCGCAAGAGTACAAGAATTTCATCATAACTCTTGAACCACTAATAGGGTAAACATGTCATTATATAGAAAGCTTTTACATAACTCATTTCAAGAGAACCATTTCAACACGTGACTAAATTCCTATATCCGCAGGAAGTACCAACCTCAAGTAGTGGTCTAACCCACCATAACTCTTTTGTGATCCACTTGAACATAACAGGCCATAATACTCGAAAGCCTCCAAATAAAATCAATTTCGGCGACCGTCAAACCTCGCACGTACTGTTACAAATCATATGAGTACCCGAACATGCTGAAGGAGCTGATCATTGCCATCATTATGCCAATTCAACCATAGCTAAACGATCTGACTTCTTCTAATTTACCTTGGACTTGCCTTAGGAATAATCATAGCTCCATTCAAAACATAGCAAACTCAATCCGCACTCGTCCTGAATGACCCCATTCCACGAGACCACATTGTCTCAAAACCCACAAACCATTTCATACCCTCCTTGTGTGCATAATCGCGTCTTCAATTGGTACATCTACGCTGACAATTTCTCTATGAATGAGAAGTCATCTGCTCCCATTCCTCTCATAATACACCGCAACCCAAAGATAGCACAGAACACTCCAAGCCCCTTTTCATAATCCACTACAAAAGCTCGATACTCATCTGTACTACGGGCTCGAAATCCTTAGGCACTGCACTTTAACTTTCGACTCCGCTAGGACCGTTATATAGAGTCACCCACTCTGGGTTGGTCCTGAATATAATCAAGCTCCAAGGCTCCGCTAACACATGAACACCCTCTAAAAGAAGCACCCAGCAAAATTACTTTCCTTGTAAATCACCTCTACACGAAGTATAAATCCTAATTCTCCCCAAAGCCCGAGCATGAGTTGATAAGGCCAATTATAGCACATATTCTTCAAATCCTTGTTCAAATCCCATCAATATGCCGATGACCAGGAACCTCACAAGTAGATAACTATACAATTCAATCATAGGCGGTGGGGCTCTCCCACTTACATTGAAGCTACCATTGTACAAATCTTGATCACCAAGATTCCTTATCTCCCATTGACATGATCTTGCACAATCAACGCGCCAAATTTCTAGAAGTCCTTCTATTAGCATTTCATGAACACTTTGAACCACTAGCTGCATTTATATATTCAACCTCTTACCGGATAGCTAGTATAATCTTCATAGAAGCTTCGTCAACCATGGGACCGCTGACCTGCTCACAAGAGATAACCAACCTGGGAAACTACCGGTCGACCTATTCCAACAACGCTGCGCTAAGTACAATCAATACAATGTTAGTAAACCATCTTGAGCCCGCGCTCATTCACCAGCTGCACGAGTTCGTTCACTCCTCATGGACATCAACTAAAGGTGTGACAACACATCCCAAACAAAATCGGGTTGTATCCTTCTTCATATCAAGAAACTCCTTTATGTCATATTCAATTTCCTGTTGTATAATATCCAATATTCCAAATTTAATTCTTTAGATCTAGGCGTTTTCCACCATGAACCCGAAATCACTCTGAACGTTTCTCAAGACCTGTAGTTATCCTACCATGGTTACTCTGCCACTCTCCCACTTTGATCAAGCCCTCTTGTTTAAGCAACTACTTGACTCCTGCTTCTAACACCTGGCGTTCTAGAAATTTAACCCCCGCAATAACTGTTCGAAATACAATCTTGGACAGAAAAGAAAATACAAATACTCTGAAGGAGACTCTGCTGGCTACTGATCTTGCATAAGATGCAGCTCACCTAAGTCCTCGTGTCAACCAAGCTGATGCGTTCACTAGGCCACTAGTCATATATGTTCATATACAACAAAATGTCTAGCAAGTGTAGTATGAGTATGAAAATAATGCGTACCCAGTAAGTATCCAGTCTAATCTCAAAGAACTAGTGACGAGAGGTCAACTTTGACACTTACTATGGCCAACAATGATATATCGATAATATGAGTAATCATGGGTTTTATAAGACGAATGCATACTCAATAACATGAAGCAGGTAAACAATTCTATTGTTAATGCGAGATTTATTTTCATATTTTAACGATTTACCTCCACCAATGAGACCACATCAGTCATCAATAATTCCAAAACAAACAATTAAGTCATGCGCAATTATGCCGAGGTCATACGACCCGATCTAACGTAATACTAAACTATGCACTACTAGAGGGTCGAATGACGCGACCATAAATGCATCTATTTAATCTACCAAGGAATTCGGCCCATTACACAAAATGAAAACACAATCAAAGAGTCAATCAAGTATTTATCAAGGAGCATTTATCCAAAGAAATGTCAATCCTCTTTTGACGATCAAGAAAATGAAGTTTAACCTTTTAGAAATTGCTTTACCAAATTCAATATGATTTAGGCAATTTAAATTGACAATAAGGTTACAAATATTGCAAGTATATCATGCTTTTGGGTCCTAGATTACCCGAACTTAAGCATAATAGTAGCTACACATGGACTCACGCCAGCTCGTGCGTACGTAGCCCCAATACAATGTTAGAAAGGAGACTTACCTCGCTCCGAAGATCCATAACTGGCTCCGAAGCCACTCTAACACCTCAAACTGATGCCCAACGTTTCAAACTACCCAAACAATGGGCAAACAAATGAAAATATATTCTAATACTCATAACAATGAAATTTACAACTATTCCCAACTCCGCTCGAAAAGTCGATAAAATCACCCTCGGGCCTACGTATCTGGATTCCGAAATTTTTTGAAGATAAACAATGCCCATACAATTACGAACTCAATTATATAATTTATTCCCAATTCCATGCCCAAATTCATGGCTAAAATCCAAAAATTTAAATTTTTAGGTTTTCTTTCAAATCTCACAATTTCTACAAGTTTTCATGTCTAAATCCATATACAGACCATGTATTTAACTCAAAATGAGAAGAAATATCTTACCCCATACAAGATGCTGGAAATAACACTCCAAAATTTCTCCTAAATTGCCTCCCATAAAAGAAATGAAGTGAAAATGAGCCAAAACCCCTAATTTAAAAGAACACTACCCAGGCCACCATTCATTACGAATGCGGAACATTATTTAGGTTCGAAGCTTAGAAAACTCATGCCTAGAAATCCTTCTTAGCGAAGTGGCAAGCCCCTCGTGTTCACGTAGCACATTCCACCTCAGCCCCATTTACTCTACGTGAATGCGAGACAGAGATTGTGAACGCGAAGAACCACTGCACAGCATTTTGCGAACGTGACCCTCCTATCGCGAACGCAAAGAAAAAAAGAGCCCTCAGTACGACTCCTTCTTCGCGAACCCATGAGGCCCTTCGCGTCCGCGAAGAATAACACCAGCACCAGCAAACAGTAGTTAAACCAAGAATTGGCCTGAAACCACCTCGAAACACACCTGGCGCCCCCGAGAACCCGTCCAATCACACGAAACGGTCCCATAACATAACATAAACTAGCTCGAGGCCTCAAATCATATCAAACAACATAGAAATCATGAATCACATCCCAATTCGAACTTAATGAACTTTAGAGCTTTAACATTCGATACTGAAACCTATCAAATCACGTCCGATTGATATAAAATTTTACACACACGTCACATTTGACACTACAGACCTACTCCAACTTCTGTAATCGGAATTCGACCTCGATATCAAAAAGTCCACTTCTGGTCAAACTTCTCAAAAACCTTCAAATTTCTAATTTTCACCATACGGCTCCAAAATGACCTATGGACCTCGAAATCTACATCCGGACGTGCTCCCAATACCAGGATCACCATATGGAGCTATTCCCAGATGCACTTCAATCCAAATTTATGAAATTCTTCTAAAAATGCCAACTTCTACAGTAGGCACCGAAACACTCCTGGGCCATCCAAAACCCAAACATACACCCAAGTAGGAAATCATCATACAAACCTTCTGGAACCTCCAAATCACTATTCCGAGGTCCTTTACTCGAAAATCCAACCTTAGTTAAATTCTTCCAACTTAAAGATTCCGAATTGAGAACTTTCTTTCCAAATCAATTTCGAACCTCCCGAAATTCAATTCCGACCATGCGTACAAGTCATAATTATTTGAATAAAACTGCTCAAGGCTCCAAACTGTCAAACGATGTGCTAGAGCTTAAAATAATCGATCGGGTTGTTACAGCTACCGTATACATAATTACATCATATAGCTACAGTCAGACCTCTCTATAACAACATCTCTTTATAACAACACTTCGTTATAAAAGCTAAGTCTTTTCGGAACTAATTTTCATGTTGTGTTACAATATGTGTTCTTTATAACAGTACTTATCTATAACAACCAAAAATATTCGGAAGAAACGATACTGTTATAGAGGGGTTTGACTGTGCTATTTAGTTATTACGCGACTGTATTCACTGTATTCGCGCTATTATATTCATGAATACAGTAGCGGAATTCGCCTAAAATAGGGGAGTCTAGCTGTTTAATAACGAAAAAAGGATCAAGTAGCGTATATCAATCCTAATTTAACTCAGAAAAATTAACTCTACATAAATTTCTCTTCTACTGTGTTGTATTCCATGTATTTGCGTGACTGTATTACGATGAGGTAATTAAGAAATAGGTGTATATTGTTCTATTCAGTTCAACTGTATATGTTGTATTTAATTGACTGATATTCATAATTCACTATTACAAATTATATTCAATTCACTCGTATTCAATTCCATTGTATTCAAACAACAAGAAATCACAAAACAAAGTGATATTTGGTTGTATTAAAAAAATACAGACCTTTGGAATACATAAATACAGGCAAGAAAATAATGTATTTAAATAAAAGTACAATGTATTTGAGTATATTTGTACAGAATACAATATATTTGTATCTTTATATGTGACTAAATAGCAAAGAAAAGAAGAAAGTGAAAACGGTGGAATCCAAATCGAAGTTTTGGCTTTCGAAGAAGAAAATGGCTTCGGGTTTGGAAGCAGAATTGATTTCACAAAATATTTGACAAGTGCTTGAGGTTTGCTTGATTTTCCATCTTTTTCTACTATTGCTTCTTCGTCTTTCTCTCCTTCTACTTCTACTAGGAGTATTAGTATATATTACTTCTACTTTTTCTCAAGAGGCAAGTTTGGTATATATTCGTTTCTTCAGCCGAATTTTGAGGTTTATGACTTCGAGTCTCTTTATAATTGGGTTTATTATAACTTTTAAGGGAAGAAAAGAAAAAATATTAATATAAATAAGTGGAGTCTATGATTCTGATACAGCTTTTAAAAAACTCAATTCGTAGCCATGGTCAGATCTGATCACCTACTCCCTCTTTGCTTCAGATCTATCCTCTTCGCTTCAGAAAGTCCACCATCGCCATTGAAAATGGCTGCTACAATGACTGCCTTGATGGAGAGGGAGAGAGATTTGAGGAAGAAGAGAGAGGATTGAGAATCTTGCTAATAGAGGGAGAGAGAGACAAAACAAACATAACTGGCATATTTCACGCCTCAATGGTAGGGTCATAGACCAACTAGTCTAACTCTTACCAAGTTTTAATTAATGTGTTTATTTTCTTATGAATTGTTGACTTTTTTCTTGGGGTTTTTTCTCTATATATAGTATAATATAAACTTATTCATCTGTTTCAATTAAAGTTTTGCTATGTACCAAATCTAAATGTATTTTCTTTACAAATTGTATATATTTTCCTTTAAAGAACTTAGTACCTTCAATTAAGTGATTCAATTAAACCTTTTTTCCCTCATCTCCTCTCTCCCTCTTCTTCTGCCGTCTCTCTCTTCAAACCAATATTTCCTCAAAAGATGAGAATGTTTCATTTTTCATGGAAAATACTTTCCTTCATAGCAAACACACCCTATGTCACAACAAATCTATTGAAAATCTGAAAATTCTAAGAAGATCTTTTACTCATGACAAAAATAACAATTATAACATTATCAAGAAATATAATTAATTGTAGGAATACAATTAATATTAACGATGACAACAAAACAACAAAATAAAAATAACTTAGAATATTAAAAATAATAAGGTGACAAAAACTATTCTTTTAATAGTTAAAATTCTTAAGAGAAATTTACCTAAATGTTGTTGATATTCAGTTTTTCCTCATATATTTTTAATACACATATATACTTTCAAAATAGCACATATGCAGTAATAAGCATGCATAAGAATTTTTATAATTTTAAGAGCTCCAAAATTAATTTATTTCTTCTTTTTTATTTATAAAATATCCAATAATTATTTGTCAAATTATTTTATGATGATTTAGTCATCTAAATTCATTATTTATACTAAAATAGTGTTTAAATATTTTTAGAGCATTTTTATAATCAGATTTACATTTTTAGGCTAAATTGTACATCTTTGCAATAATAGCCCATACAAGTGCATAATTACATTACTGATGCATAAAATAGTCTTTTATATTTTTACAATATTGAATAAGTATTTTAAATCATTTTAATACATGAAAACATTTTTTGGGATTTATTTATTATTTTTATAAATTATATAATTATTAAAAGTTGCTAGTTAAAATTTGGCCTATTTTTATTTCAATTCAGCCCCAATTTAACCCAATTACCAGCCCAATCCCAATTAATACTTACCCATCCCAAACCCAGATGCCCGATCCGGTCCTAAAACCTTTTAATCTCGGTCGTTGATCATAGAGATCAACGGCCACAAACGACCCTTCCTAAAATAAACCGAACGACCCCCTTCCCCCCCAAAACCCTTTTCATTTCCACCATCCACCTCCCTGAAACCCCTCTCCTCTCCTCTCTCAAATGCTATCAAACCTCACTGACACTCGTCCATGGCTAGCTGTGATGATTTCTCACCACCTCTTAGGACTCCAATGACCTCCCTCACGTTAGCCTTGCTATCTCCGGGGTCCTCAAGGGACCAGGGCGAGTTGGCTTGTATCTATGGTTCCTTTTTTGCCTCATTCAGGTCGTTCGAGTGTGATTCCTAGTAAGATCGTCCTATATTGACTACGATCTATGGGTTTCTAAGCATGTTTCTTCACCTTTGTGTTGTTCTTCTCGAAAACCGAATTTTCTTTCTTATGAACCTCTTAGATCTGTCTGAGATGATTTAAACTTGTTTCTTATGAGTTTTACAATAACCTTCTGATTCTTTACAAGAATCGTATGATTTTCAAGTGATTTTTCATATTTCTCTAAACTAGGGTTTCTTGAAATTTCTTTTCCCAAAACATTTAGTGATTCGAGTGTTTAATCTTCTATTTCTATATGATTTAACCGATTTTCATTTGGATTGTTATAACTTCAACTCGTTCCTACTAAAAGCCCAAATTTTCTCGACTCTTCTTTTTGGTTTCTGAGTTATTTGAGTGCTGCCTTTGTTCTTGCCTAGGTTCCTATGATTTCTCTTAGCCATTTGAATGTCTCATGACTTTTCTTGTCCTAATATGCCTCTAATGAGTTCTTGGTTCAACTTTTCTACTGATGCTCCATGTCTATGTTCATTCTGACTATTATCTCTTGCTTTATTTAAGTTGCTTGTGATACTTGCTGGCTCTTTCGTGATTTTCTCTCTAACGGAGCTCTATTAGGGTTCTAAGTTAATTTTTTTCTGACTAAGTTCTATGTTTCTGTTAAATTTTACCTAATTTATTTTCTATTTATAGAAAATGATATATATTCTTTATAGAAATTAGTATTACTTTGAAATTCTGGCTGATCGATTACTCTATTAAAGATTGGTATGCGTAGACATTATTTTGTTTCCTTGTTTATAACTTTAATTGGTCGTCTCTACTTTAATTGCTGGCTCGTATAACTTTGGATTCTTACTGCTTCTTTATTTGGTATAATTTAGTCTTTTTTTATTAATTAAATCCCTGTTGTTATCGTTTGGCTAGTTGCCCCATAATTAAATGTGTCTATTCTCAACCCCTTATATGATTGGATGCTGATTGCTCTTAATTGCTGATTTATGATTCTTTTACCGTATTGACTCTACCCTCGAACTGCTATATAAGAACTCTCGTATTCTCACTTCAAAAATAGAACATTAGTTCGAAAAAGCACACTTGTACTCTAAAACTCTCTTTTCTTCTCTACTACTTATGATACTCACTGATCTAGCCGGCTGAAAGCCACGGCTAGATATTGGAACTGCATCTGCTTTATATTCTACATTCTTTACTTCAACTAGTATGTCTCTAGTTAAATTTTTAAATCCAAACCCTATGTGTTTCATTCCTGCACTAGTTCATCAGTTATGAATTCAACCTGTCTTCCTGCTTACTTCCTTACCTAGCATGTCTAAATTCTATCCTACTCAATGTATGACTAGCATGTCTATCATTCACTTAGTTATTTGATACTTAACCAACTTGTTTGTGAATATTTGTTTTGTGTGATCATGTTGGGTTTTCTATATGTGACTCTTGAGTACCTCAATCCCTTTATCCCCATGTGAGATTTGTTAGTTGAGTGTTTCTGAATCTGAATGTTTTATTGATTATCTATTATTTTTCAAAAGAGTTATGGTGATCTTCTCAAAATATCTTTCACTACCAAACTATTGCTTGTTTCTAAAAATCTTTTTCACTCTTAAAGTCATCTATGTACTATTTTCAAAACCTTTTCAAAACTATGTCAAGAACTCTCACTTTACTCTTAGATTAGTAGGTTTTGCCCCTCTAATATGTGTACTGCCTTGAGACCCTTGAGATCTCTATAAACTCTAGTACGTCAGAGCTGGCCTTTTTACACTTCACAATAATCAATTACTATTTGAGAAAGTCTGGGAGTGAGCACTGCCCGGGATCCTTGAGATCCTTTGGGAACTTTGACACAACTGGACATGAAATTGGCCATGGAACTTTGGCATTTGAGGCTACTGGAGGCTTGGAAATCATTTGGGCCTGCCGCAGGTTCCCTATAAATTAATTTCTATTTATTTATGTAATTTTTCATTCAATTCACGGGTCTGAATAATTGTAAACAAACAGTAGGGTGCTTAGTAAAAAGGGAGGGTAGTATATATATTGTGGGTAAAACTAGATTGATACCATGCTTATAGGATCCAGGTTGATTCAAATATTTTGTTATGTTTGCTTTACTTCCACACAATTAGAAACCATGTCTATAAGATTTAAATTATTTTTAATAATTAGATACCATGCCTATAGGAATTAAAATCAGCTCTAATAGAAATCATGCCTATAAAACTTAAAACCAATTTAGTTACATAAATCAGTTTAATTCATGTTTGTTTATTCTGAATTGGTTTAATTCAATTAATATGTCTGCTTCTTTAAATAAGTCTTCAAATACTGCTTGAAATTATACTGCTAGAAAGCATGCCTATAGGATCTCAAGTTGTCGTCTAAAAAATCATTTCACTGTTTTACTGCATTCCTAATCAACATAGATACCATGCTCATAGGACATCACTGTTATACACCTAGGAAAGCATATAGGATGATTAAAGTTTTGCAACCGTAAAACTATGTTCTGCTATCTACTCATCAAGTCTAAAATCAGTAGACAAATAGACTCAAGTGTGTCCTAGTTCAATATTGTATACTCTCAGCTCACCTAGATATCATGTTCTAAGGTTTTCTCTTAAATACTTAAAAACGGTTGTCTGAGACGTGCATTTGCTTGTTATGATTGTGGTGGTAAATGTGAGCCTTTAGTTGTTTCCCTTTTTTAATATAGTCCTACTTGTTTTGTTTGACGCCTAGACTTTTTATCCTTTAAACAACTTAGGATGGTCTAGAACTATCCAAATTAGAGGTCCTAAATACCTCCAAGGACATTAAGAAGGGACGGGTAATGCATGCATAGGACATCTTTCAAAGATGTTAGAACGCTTTAGGCTATGACCAATGGGAGGGAATTGGGTAGTAAGGATATGATGACTACGCGCTAATGCCAGTGTATCCCCTAATTGAGGAGTGATTATTGGGCATTGTGTGGGTATGATCTTCTAGGATAACCAACCTAGGACCCCTCTTTTTCCCAACTCCCGTTGTTTAACTAAATTTACTCTTATTTACATATGTGCAACTTATTCAAACCCTTTTCTTTGTTTCATTACTTGAATGTCAAAACATGACTTTGCTTGTAAGTACGTGGTAAAATTGTTTATATGTTTATTTGACTAATTCACATGAATATAAATTTGGCCGGGATCCACCGTTGTGGACCACGAGGGGTGCCTAACACCTTCCCCTCAAGGTTATTTTGAGCCCTTACCCGAAATATCTGGTAATGCAAATTAGTCCATAAGTTAATTGCACAAGGTGCCCTAACACACCATAATTCGTTAGGTGGCAACTCTTCAAAAACCCACCCAAAAGTAAAAAAGTTATTCCCCGATGGAATGTCAGAACCCGGACGTTCTACGCAAGGAGAAAAATAGGGGGCACGACAAATATTATTTTAGTATACAAATAAATCGAATTTGACTCTCACTGTCACGACCCAGAATTTCTGTCTGTCGGGACCGTGAAGGCGCCTAACACTTCACTTGCTAGGCAAGTCGACATTGGAGATTATTAAGACAAATACTTATACCATTTAGTTATTAACAACAATTAAGCCATAGATAGGTATAAAAGTACGAAAATCCATAATAACCTTAATACTTATACACAACTACCCAGAATCTGGTGTCACAATTCACGAACTTCTAAGATTGACTACAAGTAACTTGATGAAATAAAGTACAACTATCTGAAAGTAAGGAAGCAGTAAACAGCTAGAAAGGGACTCCAAGGTCTCAAACGCCAACAGATATACCTTGGGTCTCTTGTGGAATGAACTTAGCAACTAGTCTCAAGATCAACTCAGACATACACCAAAATCTGCACATGAAGTGCAGAGTGCAGTATCAGTACAACCGACCACATGTATTGGTAAGTGTCGAGCCTAACCTCAGCAAAGTTTTGACGAGGCTAAGACACAAATAACATGTGTAGTATAACAAACATATACCAATAACAATAGTAAATGAAACAAGACAGGAAATATTAGGAGGGGGACATGCTGAGGGGATCACAATATATGGAATCAAAGCAGTGATAAAGACTTGATCAATTAATATGCCTTAAATGGATAGAACATGTAAAAGTGGAAAAGGAAACTGCACGGCATCACCCTTCGTGCTTTTACACTCAATCTCACCATATGAAACAATAGAAACGTCACGGCATTACCCTTCGTGCATTATCACTTACAGAACATGGCAAGGCATCACCCTCCGTACATTAACAATTTCCCTCACCAAAACAACAAACAATATAAATAAGGAGACAGAAATGACAATAACAATACTTATATAATTGTTTTTGGAATCCGACCTCAATTTGAGGTCTAAATCACAAATTCCGAAATCCCTAGTTTCTAAGCAAAAATCCCCAATTCCACTATGAAGAACTTAGATTCTAGGTTGAAATCTTGTAAAATGAAGTGAAAGGTTGAAAGAATCTAGTTTAGAATCACTTATCTATGATTCGGGGAAGAAATGGTCTTTGGAAAATCACCTCTTGGGTCTTAGGTTTTGAAAATTTTAAGAATGGGAGAAAAATTCCGTCTAAGTCACTTTTCATTAGCTGCAGATATCGCAAATGCGACCAGGGATTCTCAAATGTGAAGTTCGCAATTGCGAGAAAACCTTCGCAAATGTGAAGTTTCCCCAGCTCTGTCGCCTCCGCAAACATGAAAAGTTGTTCGTAATTGCGACGGTCCCCTCCCAGCCCAACTGCTCACAAATGCGAAGCTTTTTCGCAAATGCGAGGCTCGTATTTGCATGCTTGACCTCGCAAATGCGAGGTCTGCAGACCTGAAGCACACCAATAAGAATTTAATTCACTTCGCAACCTATCTGAAACTCACCCGAGCCCTCGGGGCTCCAAACCGAACATGCAGACAAGTCTTAAATCATCATACAAACATGCTCATGAGATAAAATCACCAAAATAACACCTAGAACTACGAATTTAGAACCAAATCAAATGAATTTCTCAAGAGCACCTTAAAATTTCTATTTCCTCAACCGGACGTTCGAATCACATCAAACCAACTTCGTTTCTCACCAGATTTCACAGATAAGTTATAAATATTATATTGAACCTGTACCAAGCTCCGGAACCCAAATACGGACCCGATACCAACAAGATTAAACATTAACCAAAATTCTTAAAATCTTTAGATTTTTGGTCTTTCAATTTTCAACAAAATTCATATCTCGAGCTCAGGACCTCGGAATTCGATTTCGGGCACACGCCCTCATCCCATATCTCGATACAGACCCACCTGGACAATATAAATATGAGTCTGGATCCGTTTACCAAGAATGTTGACTAAATTTAACTCAAATGAGGTTTTTAAGAAAATTCCTTATTGGTATCAACTTTCAACATAAAAGCTTTCCGAAAACACGCCCAGACTGTGCACGCAAATCAAGGAGGAATAAAATCAGGTTTCAAAGGTAGAGGGACACGAAAGTCGAGTTCTAAAACATAATATGGCCTTTTGGGTCATCACATTCTCCACCTCCAAAACAATTGTTCATCCTCGAAGGGGCGTAGAAAAGTACCTGAGATGGTGATAAGGTGGGGATATCTACACCGCATGTTGGACTCGGACTCCCAAGTAGAGCTGACCTCTCCACTACACTCAAACTGAAGGATAACTCTTCGACCTCAACTGAAGAACCTTCCGGTCTAGAATAGCTACTGGCTCCTCCTCGTAAGTCAAATCCTTGTCCAACTGGATAGTGCTGAAATCTAATGCATGGGATGGATCACCGTGATACTATCGAAGCATGGATACATGAAACACTGATGTACCACTGATAAACCTGGTGGCGACGTAAGTTTATAGGCCACCTCTCCCACTCTCTCAAGGATCTCAAAAAACTCGATATACCTAAGGCTCAACGTGCCCTTCTTTCTAAACCTCATTACACCCTTCATGGGTGATACTCGAAGTAACACTCTCTCTCCGACCATGAATGCCACATCACAAACCCTATGGTCGGCATAACTTTTCTGTCTGGACTGAGCTGTGTGAAGTCTATCCTGAATGATCTTAACCTAATCCAAGGCATCATGTACCAAATCTGTACCTAATAACCGATAATATCCTGGATCAAACCATCCAAATGGAGACCGACACCATCTACCATATAATGCCTCATAGGGAGCCATTTGGATGCTCGACTGATAGCTCTTGTTGTAGGCAAACTCCGCTAGCGGCAATAATTGATCCCATGATCCTCTAATGTCTATAACACATGCACGGAGCATATCCCCCAAGATCTGAATAGTATGCTCGGTCTGTCCGTCCGTCTAAGGATGAAAAGTTTAGCACAACTCAACTCATGTACCCAACTCACGCTGAATTGCCCTCCAGAAGTGTGAGGTAAACTGCATATCTCGATTAGAAATGATAGACACAGGCACACTATGAAGACGAACGATCTCACGAATATAAATCTCTGCCAACCGCTCTAAAGAATAGGTAACTGCCACGGGAAAGAAATATGCTGACTTGGTCAGTCTATCAATAATAACCCAAACAGCATCAAACTTCCTCTGAGTTCGTGGGAGTCCAACAACGAATCTATAGTGATACGCTCCCACTTCCACTTCCACTGCAGAATCTCTATCTTCTGAAGCAAACCACTAGGTCACTAATGCTCGTACTTTACTTGCTGACAATTTAGACACCGAGCTACATATGCAACTATATCCTTCTTCATCCTCCTCCACCAGTAATATTGCTGCAAGTCCTGATAAATCTTGGTGGTGCCCAGATGAATAGAATAATGGGAGTTGTTGGCCTCTTCTAGAATCATGAAGTCCACCCACATTAGACACACAAACATGACCCTGCATACTCAAAACTCCATCATATCTAACCGTAACCTGCTTGGTATCACCGTGCTACAATGTCTCCCTAAGGACAAGCAAATAAGGGCCATGATGCTATCACTCCTTGATGCACTCAAACAACAAAGAGCGCATGACTGTGTAAGCTAAAACACGATTGGGCTAAGAAACATCCAACCTCAGGAGCTGATTGGCTAAGGCCTGAACATCTAGTGCAAGCAGCCCCTCACTGACTGAATGTACGCAAGGGTGCCCATACTATCTAACTTCCTACTCAAAGCATCGGCCACCACATTGGCCTTTTTGGGATAATACAAGATGAAGATATCTTATTCTTTTAATAGCTCCAACCACCTCCTCTGCCTCAAATTAAGCTCCTTTGGCATGAACAAGTACTGCAAACATTGATGATCCGTGAACATCTCACACTACATGCCATAAAGATAGTGCCTCCAAATCTTCAGCGCATGAACAATGGCTGCCAGCTCCAAGTCATGAATAGGGTAATTCTTCTCGTGAACCTTCAGCTGCCGTGAATCATATGCAATAACCTTGCCACCCTACATCAATACCGCACCGAGTCCAATACAAGATGCGTCATAATACAAAGTATAAGGCCCTAAACAAGTGGGCAACACCAACATCAGTGTCATAGTTAAAGTTGTCTTGAGCTTCTGAAAGCTCGCCTCACACTCGTCTGATCATCTGCATAAGGCACCCTTCTAGGTCAACCTGGTCAATGGGGTTGTTATAGATGAAAACCCCTCCACAAATCGATAGTAATAACCTACCAATCCCAAGAAACTACAGATCTCTATAGCTAAAGTAGGCCTAGGCCAATTCTGAACGGCCTCAATTTTCATAGGATAAACCTGAATATCCTCTGCTTACCACGTGCCCCAAGAAGGTGACCGAATCCAACCAAAACTTGCACTTTGAAAACTTAGCATATAACTAATTGTCTCTTAGAGTCTAAAGTAAGATCTGAAGCTGGTACTCGTAATCCTCTCGATTGCGGGAGTAGATCAAGATATCATCAATAAACACAATCATAAAGGAATCCAGGTAAGGCATGTCCATATATGTTTCTGGAGCATTTGTCAAGCCAAATGACATCACCAGGAACTCATAATGCCCATATCGAGTCCGAAAAGCTATCTTAGGGACATCAGATGCCCTAATCCTCAACTGATGGTAACCTAATCTCAAATCAATCTTCAAAAACATTTTGGCACCCTAAAACTGATCAAATAAATCATCAATCCTCGATAATGGATGTTTGTTCTTGATAGTGACCTTATTTAACTGCTGATAATCTATGCACATCCTAATCGATCCATCCTTCTTCTTTACAAACAACACTAGCACACCCAGGGCAAGACACTAGGTCTAATGAAGCCCTTATCAAGCAAATATTGAAATTGCTCCTTCAATTCTTTCATCTCTGGCGGGGCCATATGATATGGCAGAATAGAAATGGGCTGAGTGCCCGGAACTAAATCAGTACAGAAATCAATATCCCTATCGGGTGGCATCCCTAGCAGGTTTGTAGGAAATACCTCCGAAAACTCTTGAACAGTTGGTACGGAATCCATGGAAAGAACATCCGCACTAGAATCGCAGACATAAGCCAAATAAGCAAGATACCCCTTCTCGACCATACGTTGAGCTTTCATATAAGAAATAACCCTACTGGTAGAATGAGCAGGAGTCCCTCTCCATTCTAATCGAGGCAACCCTAGCATGGTTAAGGTCATTTTCTTGGTGTGATAGTCCAATATAGTATGTTAAGGTGATGCCAATCCATCCCCAAAATGACGTCAAAATCGATCATATCAAGAAGTAGAAGATCTACACGAGTCTCAAGACTCTCAATGGTAACTACACACAAATAATAACGCGATCTACAACAATAGCATCTCCCAAAAGGGTGGACAAATACACGGGAGCACTCAAAGAATCACAGGATAACAAAATATGGAGCAAAATAAGATGACACATACGAATAAGTGGAACCCAAATCAAATAGTACTAAGGCATCCCCACTATAAACTGAAATTGTACTTGTGATAACCGTGTCAGATGACTCAGCCTCAGGACTGGCTAGAAAAGCATAGCATCGGGGTTGGGCCCTACCACTCTAAACTACATCTCGAGGACGGGCCTTGTATGGCATGCCTCTACCCCTAGCGGCCAAACCTCCACCTCTAATTCCTCAACCTCCATCTCTAGCTGTCTGAAACCTACCTCTAGCTAGCAGAGCAGGCAGTGAAGCAACTAGTGTCAGAACAATGGCATGAAAACCCTGATGTTGAGGACTGGACGATGCTCTAGGAAAAAACTTAGCAATGTGCCTCGAATCACCAGAAGTATATCAAGATCTCGGCTACTGTGGTTGATGACCATGTCGGCCTGAGTAACTACCCTGAAATCTCTAGAGCAGAGGTACACTAATAGGAGCTGGTGCCACACTACAAGCTAGTTGATCAGAATAATGTATATGAGGACTACCACCACCTGAAGCACCATGGGATGCCTGGAGTGCAGAATGAAACTGTAAGGCCCCGTGAAATCCCTACTCGAAAACCCGGATCCCGTGGTGCCCAGTTAGGAACATGTGTTAGCGTGGACCTTTTTGAATTGAATAATGCATTAAAAAGTCAAGAATAAGTTTCAAGAAAAATGCAAGAAATGCGGTCCAAAATGCGATCGCATAACCGAAATGCGGACAGCATATCTGCCGCAGAGTGAGGCAGAACATTGGTTAAAATTGAAGTTAGTTATGCGGTCGAAATGCGGTCGCAAAATCGAAATGTGGACCGCATAGTCATCGCATATCTTCCTTTGAGTTTTGCGAGGGTCAGTTCTGCGGTGCACTTTGTGACCGCAGAACATGAATGCGGACCACATTCTTACCGCAGACCGAGTCAGAGTGTTTAGTTTCTGGTGGGCATTTTGCGGTCCATTATGCGGACCGCATGTTGACTATGCGATCGCAAATGCGACCGCATACTTGACTCGGGGCTCCAATTTTCTAATTTTTGACCCGACCTCCCTATCGATATATTCGACATTATGGCTCATTCTAAGAATATTTTCTGAGATTTTTAGAGAGAGAAAGAGGGTTTTAGAGGTGGAAAGTGTCCCCCATCAAATTCTCCTTAGAATCTTGCTATATCATTGAAAGTAATCAAGTGAAGGCTCCTGAATCTTAATCCCAAGAGGTAAGGCTCCATCACCTCAGCTCATATTTGTATACTTAGCCATATGGGGTCATTAGGGAAGTAATTCATGGGTATGAGAATGAATCTCTTGCAGGCATACCACCATAGAGTATTGGAAACTAGTAAAATTAAAAAGGAGGCAATTGGGGGTACAAAATGATAGAAAGTCCTCACAAAAAGGGGCCTGAGGTCATAATGCACCTTTAGTGTTTGACGATATGCTCGAACCAAGCTAGAACTTCAGTTTCGTCTCTAATCCTCAATTTAATTTGTAATTCTTGCTCAACAGATCGAAGCGCTAAGAGTTTCAGAAATTTTTAAAAGAGTAAGGAAAAGCTTTATTGAGGTATGTATGGATAAAACCCCTTTTTATTAGAAATTGAGCTCCGTTGTCATTGTGAAAGTATGGTGAGAGTTAAATTGGCTAGAGTATTGATTGTCATTATGCATTAATTGAATCGCATATAACTATACATATTCGTGAAGAATGTGCCTCAATGTGAAAAACGCACAAATCTTGATAATTAGAGAATGATGAAAAGTATAATTATGTGTTGAAATACTTTTGCTATAAGCCAACATCGAAACAAAGAATTATTCATGCTAGCTACGTGCTCATTTACCTATGATTGCAACTTGAATTATTTATGGTATACGTGTCTATGATCACAACTTGTTAAATGAATATTGAAAAGAGAAGATGTGATAATGGTGGCCTTGGGTGCCAAGGAATTGATATGACATGTGTGAAATAAAGATTCTGAGGTGTTGACTAATGAGAAATGAGTAATTCCTAGGCAAGGCGACCTAGCCGATCGGGTCGTGATCGGACACCATGCGGCACACATGGTGGTAATGTGCCAGTATTGAATTCTGAATAAAGGGAAATGAAATATTGATTGAGAGTAATGCCTCCAATGAGGTGACCTAGCCGGTCGGGTCGTGACCGGACTCCGCTCGAGATGGCGGTGGTAATAA
>MU700491.1:0-41086 GCA_026770625.1 Nicotiana glauca
ACTTCTAGTTTAAATGCTGTTAATGATTTTTAAACAAATGGTTTTGAGCTGTATGCTCGAGTTGAGAGTGAAATTAGTCGGGCTTGCCTAGCAATTGTGTTGGGCGCCATCACGGCCGGGTTTGGGGTCGTGACAGTCATACGGGTTACCCGATATCCCACCTGGTTAGCGAATGTCGTGCCTGTGCCAATGAAAGATGGAAAGACCAGAGTGTGTGTTGATTATCATGATCTCAACAAGGCGAGTCCGAAAGACAACTTCCCACTGCCAAACATCCATATATTGATTGACAATTGTGCTAAACATGAGATTGGTTCTTTCGTGGATTGTTATGCGGGCTATCACCAGATTTTGATGGATGAGGAAAACGCAGAAAAGACGTCATTCATTACGCCTTGGGGAACTTACTGTTATAGGGTTAGGCCGTTTGAGTTGAAGAACGTAGGGGCAACATACATGAGGGCAATGACCACCATGTTCCATGATATGATGCATCGGGAAATTCAAGTTTATGTGGATGACGTGATTATAAAATCAAGAAAGCAGTGTGATCATGTCAAAGACCTGAGGAAGTTTTTCCAGAGGCTTCGCACGTACAATCTCAAACTTAATCCAGCAAAGTGTGCGTTTGGAGTTCCATCAGGGAAGTTGTTGGGGTTTGTGGTAAGTAGTCGAGGTATTGAATTAGACCCGTCTAAAATCAAAGCCATTCAGGAGTTACCACTGCCAAAGAGCAAGACAGAAGTGATAAGTTTGCTCGGCAGGTTGAATTATATCAGCAGGTTCATTGCTCGGCTTACAACGACTTGCGAGCCTATCTTCAAGCTGCTAAAGAAAGATGCTGCGGTCAATTGGACGGATGAATGTCAGGTAGCATTTGACAAAATTAAGGAGTATTTGGCCAGTCCACCTATATTGGTTCCACTAGAGCCGGGAAGACCCTTGATCCTTTATCTGACAGTGTTGGATAATTCTTTTGGCTGTGTACTGGGGCAGCATGATGTTACGGGAAAGAAAGAGCAGGCAATTTACTACCTCAGTAAGAAGTTCACATCTTACGAGGTAAAATACACTCAACTTGAGAGGACGTGTTGTGCATTGACTTGGGTTACGCAGAAATTGAAACATTATTTGTCAGCATATACCACTTATCTCATCTCGCGGTTGGATCCATTGAAGTATATTTTTCAGAAGCCCATGCCCACAGGGCAGCTCGCAAAGTGCAAATCCTGCTTACAGAATTTAATATTATATACGTGACCCGTACTGCGATGAAAGCACAAGCAGCGGCTGATCACC
Organism: Nicotiana glauca; assembly: GCA_026770625.1. Lineage (NCBI taxonomy): Eukaryota > Viridiplantae > Streptophyta > Magnoliopsida > Solanales > Solanaceae > Nicotiana > Nicotiana glauca. The sequence continues at coordinate 1,300 of MU700491.1, forward strand.
TAGCGGAGAATCCAGTTGATGATGAATATGAACCTTTGAAAACATACTTTCCTAATGAGGAGACAATGTACATCGAGGAATCCAAACAAGATGAAAAACCTTGGCGGAAGTTGTTCTTTGATGGAGCTGCCAATAACAAAGGCGTTGGGATAGGAGCAATACTTATTTCTGAGACAGGGCAACACTACCCTGTTACAACTCAACTTCGCTTCTACTGTACTAATAATATGGCTAAATACGATGCATGTATCCTGGGATTGATGATGGCTATAGACATGGGTGTACAAAGAGATCTTGGTCATGGGCGACTCGGATCTTCTGGTGCACCAAATTTAGGGAGAATGGGAGACACGAGACTTAAAACTCATACCGTACCGGCAATGTTTGCATGAACTGTGTCAGTGATTTCAATAAATAGATTTCAAGCACATTCCAAGGATTCATAATGAAGTTGCTGACGCTTTGGCCACTTTGGCGTCAATGTTGCATCATCCAGATAAGGCTTATGTGGACCCATTGCAGATTCAGGTCCGAGATCAGTATGCCTATTGTAATATGGTGGAAGAAGAGCTTGATGGTGAACCATGGTTTCATGATATTAAAGAATACCTTAGAATGGGAGTATATCCGGCACAAGCCACGGGGAACCAAAAGAGAGCTATTAGACGTTTGGCAAGCGGATTTTTATTCAGTGGGGAAGTTTTGTACAAAAGAACTCCAGATCATGGTTTATTGAGGTGCATGGATGCTAAACATGCTACAATTATCATGACCGAGGTACACGCGGGAGTTTGTGGACCTCATATGAGTGGGTATGTGTTGGCAAATAAGATTCTTCGAGCATGTTATTATTGGCTTACTATGGACCGGGATTGTATCAGTTTTGTGCGCAAGTGTCATCAATGCCAAGTACATGGATATTTGATCCATTCTCTACCATCTGAGTTGCATACAATGTCGGCACCATGGCCCTTCACTGCTTTGGGGATGGATGTCATTGGGCCGATCGAGCCAGCAATGTCTAATGGGCATAGATTTATTCTAGTAGCCATTGATTACTTCACTAAGTGGGTTGAATCGAAAAATTTCAAATCGGTAACCAAGAAGGCAGTGGTAGATTTTGTGAATTCAAATATCATTTGTTGGTTCGGAATTCCGAAGGTGATTATCACAGAAAATGGTGCCAATCTCAATAGCCATCTGATGGCGGAGTCATGTCAGAAGATTAAGATCATGCACTGCAATTCTACCCCATATCATCCTAAGGCGAATGGAGCAGTTGAGGAAGCTAATAAGAACATCAAGAAGATACTTCGGAAAATGGTGGAAGGATCCATGCAGTGGCATGAGAAATTACCTTTTGCTCTGTTAGGATATCGCACTACTGTTCGCACTTCAGTAGGGGCAACTCCTTATTCATTGGTGTACGGTACAGAGGCAGTAATACCTGCAGAAGTTGAAATACCATCCCTCTGGATTATTGTTGAAGCAGAAATTGATGATGATGAGTGGGTCAAAGCCCGTTTGGAACAATTGAACTTGATTGATGAAAAGAGATTGGCAGCAGTATGTCATGGACAGTTATACCAACAAAGAATGGCGAGAGCATATCACAAGAAAGTGCGTCCGCGGAAGTTCGAAGTTAGGCAATTGGTGTTGAGGCGTATCTTACCTCACTGGTCTGAAGCAAAAGGAAAGTTCACTCCTAATTGGCAGGGGCCGTTTGTTGTAACACGAGTGTTGTCCAATGGTGCATTGTATCTAACAGATGTGGAAGGGAAATGTGTAGAAATGGCTATCAACTCTGATGCAGTCAAAAGATATTATGTATGATTTCTTTATCTTTGTGTACCTGATTGTATTTATCATGTTTTGAAATTGAAATGACGAAGGACTTTTGTTCTGCTATCCAAACACTTTATCCTGTGTTATCCCTTTGAACCTTATTATATTTTCTTTCGTATCCCTCTTTCGGAATCAACAACAAAACTCAAGAACCCGAGTGGGAAAATTAAGCGGAGAAATAGGAGAAACACAGTGGAAAAGGAAAAGAAAAGAAAAGAAAAGAAAGAAAAGAAAAGAGAAAAAAAAGAAGAAAAGAGAAAAAAAAGAAAAAGAGAAAGAAAAAGAAAAGAAAGAAAAGAAATGAAAAGAAAAGAAGAATGGAAGAAAAGAAACATCGCAACAATGAAGCGATTTAATGACCTGAACTACGTTTAACTTGATCCCGAAAGGGTACGTAGGCAGCCTCGCTGAGGTTCAGTCACAACAAAGGAAAAGTCCAAGAATCCCCAAGAATGAAACTGGGGCATAAGTTGTGTTTGTTGCGAGAAATATGATTCCGAAAGTTGTAATTTGAACCCACATTTGAAATATTTTGGGCCTTTATACCCTTCTTTCTAAAAAAATATCCAAAAGCCACATTACGGTTCCAAGAAAGACCTTCTGATCAATTTTAAGAAATGTCAATACAAGCAGGTAAAGCGATTCATGTTGAGGACAACACTCTTGGGCCAGAAGGAAAATGATAAAAATGAGAGAGTCTTATTGGTGAAAACCCTCACGGGCACCGTAAGGCGAAATGAGTTTGAGAGACATTAAAAATGAGAGAGTCTTATTGGTGAAAACCCTCACGGGCACCGTAAGGTGAAAGTGAGTTTTCAAATTGAAAGATGAAAGAAATCTATCGTTGAAAAGTGTTTTGAAAAATGGAAAAACAAGCAAGGTTTGGGTTTTGGCGAAAGTCGGATTGTGAAAGTATGGAACAACAAATGTGCCAATTGATAGTTGATTGATTCTACAGACTAGGTTGGTTAATCCAAAATGCATGGCATGATCAATGGAATCATCCTTTCCACTCAGATAAGTCCTATCTTTCTTCTCTTCATTACAACTCATTCGTTTTCAGAGTCTTTCTATCCTCAAAACCTTCAAGGTCATTGCATTTCATTCTTTTGAAGTCTGTCTATAAGACGTTTCAGTGTCAGTTCAATTAAAAACAAAAGAAGGATATCAAGGCTAACTACCAACTGCCCAGTTGTATGGCACAACAAGGTCGGGACATATCAAAGAAAGTAAAGCAGGAAGGACCAATGGAAATCCCATCAGGGGGATAATCAGAGAATTGTGAAGGAGAAGCAAAGTTCACAAGAAGGGGACAGAAATGATAAAACAGTAATACGAGGTAAAACATTTGGGTCATCAAGATCAGAGGGTTGAAAGTCAGCTGGGAAGTTATGGCAAGTCAAAGCAAGTACAAAGAAGCAAGTCAGAGCAAAGTCTGAATCGGGAGCATGGTCAACAAGAATGCCAGCAGCTAACCACCATTTTGTATTGACAAATCTTTCTTTGATTAAAACAGGGGCAGAAATTTTTTTTTTTTTGTAAGTAGGAGCCCACCTGGATAACAAGGGAATAATTTTCAAAGTTCAGCAAGCAGAAGCCCACCTGAAGAACAAGGGAATATCTTTTCAAATGCATCAAACAGGCACCCACCTAGAAAACAAGGGAAGTACAATCCAAATTTTAGCCTTTAGTTTTAATATCTGATAACATAACGTGCCCGGTCACCATACTGGGGCAAAAAATTTTCTTTGTTTGTCTATTTTTGTTGCAATCAGGAGCCCACCTGGAGAACAAGGGAATGTATTTTCAAGCATCACAATCAGGAGCCCACCTGGAGAACAAGGGAATACCTTTCCAAGTATCACTGTTAGGAGCCCACCTGGAGAACAAGGGAATACCTTTTCAAGCAATTGCAAGCAGGAGCCCACCTGAAGAACAAGGGAATATCTTTCAAAAGTCAGCAAGCAAAAGCCCACCTGGAAAACAAGGAAATACATTTCAAACACAGCAGTCAGGCACCCACCTGAATAACAAGGGAAGTATAATGCAAGTCTTATTTTTCAAATTTAATATTTGGTAACACAAAATGCCCAATTATCAAACTGGGGCAGAAAATTTTCTTTGTTTTGTATGACTGTTGCAAGCAGGAAACCACCTGAAGAATAAGGGAATACCTTTCAAATTCAGCAAGCAGGAGCCCACCTGAAGAATAAGGGAATATCTTTTAAAAATCAGCAAGCAGGAACCCACTTGAAAAATAAGGGAATATCTTTCAAAGTTCAGCAAGTAGGAGCCCACCTGAAGAACAGGGGAATATTTTTCAAATTCAGCAAGCAGGAACCCACCTGGAGAACAAGGGAAGTACAATTCAAATTTTATCTTTTAATATTAATATTTAATAACATGATGTGCCCAGTCACCAAACTGGGGCAGAAAGTTTCTTTGGTTGTCTATTTTATCGCCGTCAGGAGCCCACCTGGAGAACAAGGGAATACTTTTCATGCATCAGCGTAAGGAGCCCACCTGGAGAACAAGGGAATACTTTTCAAACGTCAGCAAACAGGAGCCCACCTGGAGAACAAGGGAATACTTTTCAAGCGTCAGCAACCGGAAGCCTGCCTGGAGAACGGAGGCATGTATTTCAAATTGCAGTAGTCAAGCATCATCAAGAGGAATGGAAAAACATTGCCAAGGCAACAACAAGAATCCCATCTAAAGAACACAAGATACAAGTTCAAGGCAACATAAGAGCAATATTTAAAACATATATAGGATCTTTTGTAACTCCTGGATCATAGCTTAGGCTAGCTTCTTTTTATCTTGACACGGTGTAATAAGCAGGTCAGTGAGCAACAACAGCAGCAACAGCAGTAAGATCACAGCTGTTGGTTGTCCCAGCTACAAGACACTCCTGAACTACACTGACCTGATACCTGTTTAGCCTAGGATATGTAGGCAGCCTCTGAAGCAGAGTGCGGTCAACTCTTTCAAAATGTTTCACATGGAATATGCGAACGGGAAAAAATCACTCATTTTCGCTCACTTGTCTTTGCACGAAAACTCTTCGTGTTTCCGGGCAAAGAGGGGCAGCTGTGAGCATGTGATTTTTGCCCTAAGAAAATTATTCCAAAAGATTAAAATAAAATGATTTTACAATTTTTGTGAATTTTGTTGCATTTGTGTTAATTGATTGCATGATAATTTATACGAAAATACAAAAATATGCACTTACATTTAGGGATTTAATTAGGTATTAATTTGTTTTAGAACAAAATAGGAGGAAAATAATAAAAAAGATTATACTTTTTGCATTTTAGTTTAAATTTGTATCAGTTTGCATTTTAATTAGGAAATCTAATTTTAGTGCAATTTGATTGTGATTATTATTTTAGCATTTTTTGTAAAATCAGAAAAATAATACAAAAATATAAAATGAAAATAAACAAAAATAAAAGGATTGAATAAAGAAAAAAAAGATATCAGGCCAGCTTTTTGGGCTAAAAAATCAAGCCCAAAACTACCCTCACCCGCCCAGTCCAGTTCACTCAAACCCGGTCCAGGTGCTCAAACAAAAAAACGACGTCGTTTTGGATCCAACAAATCTCAGCCTTCCATCTTAATTAATCCAACGATCACAAATTAATGTTTGATTTTAATATATCTCTCCAAAATAACTCAAGAGACATTTGGTCTCCCTCCTCGTACCAATCTCCAGTCACGCCGGAACCTTACCGCCGGCGAATACCACCCCTCCCAATCAAGCCCAAATTCACACCCTGACCTCGTCTCACCTCCCTCACAATCGTGCCATACTCCATTTTCCCAAAAAATTATTGGAACGCTTCAAATCTATGAAACCCTAGTCGCCGCCGGCAAACACCACCCGTGCCAAATCGTACCAAATTAACACCCACCATCATTTCTTCCTTCTCTACCCAACCCCTATTGTCTAGTGCCTCGAATCTTGCCGGAGTAACTCGAATGTACATTTTAATATTTTCCAGCCACCATGCAACCCTCTCCGTTCATCACCATATTTACACCATAGATTTCCCTTCTCCTCCTCTTCATGAATCCACTAGCCTTTTCTTTCAAACTCTACAGGAACTCGTCAAATATCCATCTAAAATTTTCCGGCCAAAACGCTAACTCAAAATCTTCATGATTTCGGACCGTAACACCCCTAACCATGTGTTTTCTTATGAAAACACCTGATTAGGGATGTTACGTGTCAGAAATCTCGGAAGGATTTGGACATTAACGGCTAGTTGGAGTTTTCTTTTCATCAGTAAGTTTTTTTTAATATGTTTTTTTTTTCTTCTTGCATGAGTTCTAAATCGATTTTATGACTGCTTTGTTTAATGAATTTATGCTGTAGTTAACTTTTGTTTTGATTTTTATCACCTCTGTTTTGATTTTGTATGGGGATACAATTCTGTTTGTTTGTTTAGCCCGTTTAAGATCTTAATTTATTTTGATTCATGGTTTTAGTTTGAATTATTAGTTGAATACTTGGATAATCTGTTTAGTTGATCATGTTTTGGTATTATTTGAATTTTAGTAATTTGAATTAATTAATAACCCATTTCCTTTGATAATTAGTTAATGATAGTTAGTTTATTTCAGTAATTGTATCAATAATTCTTTAGTTCACTTTTTGGTTTTCAATTCACTAGTAGGATTAGCATAATTAGTTAGTGATTGATTAGCTTAATCGATTTGGTTATAGCTGATAATGATAATTTGATAAATTGAGACGAAGATCAAGGGTTAATAATTGCAAAATAGGTTCAGGGGAATTTTGGGCATATCAAGTGGACTAGTCATTAAGATAGTAATTACAGCATAGTTAAAGGGTATTTTGGGTATTGGAAAAGGGTAGTTTAATCGGGTTTGGTAATTTTTAAAGTGAAGCAAGGGTAATATAGGAATTGTAATGGGAATAGAACCTTCTAGAATAGACTATAGGCTAAACTTTGGCTAAATAATTGCACTTACTTGTATAACAAGTCAGAAAATGAGGGGTAGAAATGAAAATAAAATAGGGACTAATGAGTAAAATGAAAATCTGAAGTTTGCACCCTAAGTTTGCCTATAAATAGGTATTCACTTGCCTTGTTTCACAAGTTTTGGAGCTCAAAAATTCCCCCAAAAGCTTTCCCTATTTTCCAGATCTAGTTTTGAAATTCGGCATTCAAAAAACCAAAAACAAACCGAAAATACAATAAAAAATCCAAAAAACAACATTGTTTCATTGCCTTCCTTAGGTTATTTTCCAAATTCCAACCTTAATTCGGTCTTCTAGTTCATTTCAAAACCAAAAATAGTTCGAATTCTATGTTTCTGTTCAACGTTTGGAGTTTGAAAGTATTTGGAGTCATTTGAGCACTTTTGGTTAGTTAATTAGGGTCAACTGAGGGGTTATTCGTTGGGTATATTGATTCCCTGGGTATTTCTGGCTATCTGGAGCTGTTGAGGGCTGATTTATTGAGTTTGCTTGGTTTTTCAACTCATTTCTGAACTGCTGGATCTGTGCTGGGGCTGTTATTACTCGTTCATTGACTGTTGTTGAGGTTTTAAATTGGTTTCTGAGTTGCTGCTGAAGTTGTTACTGCTGCTAACCTCTCCTTTTTCTATTTCAATTCAAATCCCAGGTACACGTTTATGAACTCACCTTGATGTAGCTGTGAAGTGAAGTTGAAATGAAAATGTTACCAAATCTAGGCTCATTTAAAACCTGTTTGTCGTTTACAATTCAATAGATGATTAGTTGAATAAATGTAATTGATGTTAGTTAGTAGTTTTGAGTCGTATGAGTACTAGATACATTTGGACTATTAATTTTAATCGTTTTGGACTTTTAAACTCTGTATTTGTTAAGTTGTTTCAGAACAATAGTATAGCATAATTAGTTTTAGTTCAATTTTGAAATAAATAGTAATGCAAGCATGAAATCAACAGTTTAGTGTACATGTTCAATTATGGATGTTAATATGCTTTTAAAATCAGTATGTATATTCCGTGAATCAGTGTTTCACTTAGATAGAGTAGATTATTTTCAATAGTCTTGGTTTAATTGAATTAGAATCCTTTTTTTTTATTTAAATCCAGGCTATAATCGGTGTTTCATTTAGATAGTGTAGATTAATTTCAATAGTCTTGGTTTAATTGAATCAGAATCCTTTTTTTTATTTAAATCCAGGCCCTGTAGCCTATTCCCAGGACATTTGGGCCTCAAAACGTCGGATACGGGGGCCCAGGTCCAGTGCTAATGTCTTTCACATTTGGACTTGGGCCAGGGTTTTGACTAGCGGCATATTAGTATAGCATGGGTGCAAATGTCCTTCGTTGGGCTCATCTTGGAAGACCAATGGGTGGCTTTGATACAGAATCAACATTAGGTTTATTGCAGTTCAATAACGAATTAATTAGGACTTTTGCTTTTGTTATTAGAGACATTAATATAGAAAATCATAGATTGCTTTATGCTTCCCTTTTAATAATAATACGAGGTGAGCCTCGCTAAACAAAACAAACGAATTGCAGGGCCCTCAATAAATGCTATATAAAAATACTTAGAGTTCGGGCGGACCGTTTAACGAATTTCACGGTCTTCCCCAAAGATAATAAACGCGTAGTTTGCTTTTAGGCGCGTCATTTTAATAATATTACCTTTCTAAATACGGGTGCACATTTATGTGACCCAAATTTAAATCTCAACGAAGTCGAAATATGTCAAAAGTCACGGGTGCACTGGTGCAACGTGGTTCGAGATATAATTTCACGACGTTGCAATTCTTATAAAAAATAAATATATATAATAAAAGAGGGTTATTAATAAAAGACACATAGGATAAAACATGTATTGAAATCAGATAAAACCAAATACAACAGTTGAGCGACCGTGCTAGAACCACGGAATCCGGGAATGCCTAACACCTTCTCCTGGGTTAACAGAATTCCTTACTTAGATTTCTGATTCGCGGACTGCTAACAGAGTCAATAATTTCCTTGATTCGGGATTCAACCGGTGACTTGGGACACCATTAATCTCCCAAGTGGCGACTCTAAATTTTAATAAACAAATCCCATTTCGATTGTCCTTTAATTGGAAAAACTCCTTTTATTATGCCCTTCGCGAGGTGTAAAGCCTGAAAAAGGAGGTGTGACAAGTATAACATGCTTTTGGGTCCTAACTACTCGTTAACAGCATAATAATAGCTACGCATGGACTCTTGTCACCTCGTGCGTACGTAGCCCCCGCAAATAGGAGCACATAATCAATTATTTGACCTATGCGGACAATTCCCTCTTACAAGGTTAGAAAGGAGACTCACCTCCCTCCGAAGATCCAAAACCGGCATTCCACGCCTTTCTGAAGACTCGAATTGATGCTCAATGCTCCAATACTAGACAACAACTATATAAACCCATTAATATATTCTCAAACACTCATAACAATTCAATTTATATCAATTCCCAACTCCGCTTGAAAAGTCGATAAAACAGGCCCACGTGCCCGGATTCCGAAAATTATTGAAAATAAATATTACCCATAACTCATACGGTATATATCCATAAATTTATCCAATTTCATCCATGAATCGACCCTCAAATCAAGGATTTACCATTTTTCAACTTTGGGGCTCAAAATCCCAATTTCTACCATCCAAACACGGATAAAATAGAAACCAACACAAATTATCAAGGATAAACAAGGTCAGATATTTACCCCCTTGTTTATACGAGAACAACACCACAAAAATCACCTCAAACGGAGCTCTAGAACTCAAGATATGCCCAAAATACTAAAATTCTCGGCTTAAAACACTGACCAGGCGATATTCCTTCATCACCTTCGCGTTCGCGAACGGTAATTTTTTGCATTGACCGGTCAACCCAAAAATCCTTCTTCGTGTTCGCGGAACCTCTCTCGCATTCGCAAAGAATAAATCTTCATACCAAAAACCAGCAATTCTTTCCGACACAGAACTGAATATAACTCCTTCATACGATGTCCAAATTCGACGATTCTTTTTGCTATGGCTCCGTAATTATGATGCAGATATAATGGTATAATAAAAAATTAATTTGCAGCTCATTTTCTTAATATTTTACCCTTTATGTCCAAAGAAACGATGTTGAAACATCAAATAAGAGCGAGATACAACCCGAAACACACCCGAGGCCCCTGGGACCCGAACCAATCATACCAACCAATCCCAAAACACATTAGGAACTCGATCGAGGCCTCAAATCATATCAAACAATTCAAAAACCACGAATCGACCTCCAATCTAAGCTTTATGAACTTTAGAATTTCAAACTTCTACTTTTGATGTTTAAACCTATCAAATCACGTTCGATTGACTTCAAATTTTGCACACAAGTCGTATTTGACATTACGGACCTACTCCAACTTTCAGATTCAGAATCCGACCACAATATCAAAACGTCAAACTCTTGGTCAAACTTCTCAAAAACCATCAAATTTCTATCTTTAGCCAAATGGCTCCAAAATGACCTACGAACCTCCGAATTCACTTCCGATCGCGCTCCCAACTCTAGAATCACCATACGGAGCTATTCCCATGTCACGACCCACTTTCCAAACCCGGTCGTGATGGCGCCTCTCGTGAAGACAAGGCCAGACAACTAACCCAATTCGTCTCTTTAACAATTATTAAACATAATGAATAGAAAATATAACTTAATGGCATTAAAACCAGTATTTACAACCCCACACAACCCGACCGGGGTGTCACAAGTCACGAACATCTAAAGAAGACTGAACACAACTACTGGGCCAATAATAATATACAAAATAAAATCTGGGATTAAAATATAAAGTCCGGTGCCGCGAACGCTGGCGGTCACCTTCCCCAACTACAGTAGTAATACCTTCACTCAGCTATTAACCCGCTTCCGGGTGAACAATACCTGCAACTGCACGCGAGGTGTAGAGAGTAAAGTGAGTACTCCAACTCAATGAGTAATAAGAGTAAATAATAACTAAGCAGCAGGAAATCACGTAAGAGTACTCCATCATGATATATAGGACAGTACAACCCTTTGAGAAAACAGTACAACCGTGAAAAATCCTTTAGAATGTCTTGTTCAGTTAAAAACCTCTTTTGAAAATATCCCTTTCCAATAGTCAAGCATATGAATGCGATATTAGATAGTGCAGGTCAGCACATAAGTCAGCCCCTCGGGCACAACACTCCACCAATAAATAACACCAGGGTATCAGGTAAACAGTGCACGAAGTAGCATGGATGCTAATGAAATGAGAATGCTGAATATCATAACACGTAGTACAAATAGGAACCCATGCATGAATGAAATGCAATGCACATGACCGCTGCGGCGCGTGGCCCGATCCGTTTGGGTACCTGCGCTCTTTGTGGGGGTTCAGACTCCGGTGGGGCTCCTACAGCCCAAGCGCAATGTCAATATCACATTGTTGCGGCGTGCATCCCGATCCATCCTCAGTCCAGAATATGCATGTGATCCACTAGGGCGATGTCAAATAATAGTTCTCAGCTCCAAACGTTAGAAATGCAAATTAAGTTTTTAAAAAGTATGACTAGACATTTCAAAATAGTGTTTAACTCAGGACTGAAATCATTTAACATACCAAGTATCATGGAAACAGTGATAATAATCCCTAAAGGATTCAAATAATCGGCACGAAGCCCAAAACATGTCAATTAGCCCAAATCATGATGATAACAAGTAGTTTCAGTCAAGTACGTAGTGATTTCATCAATCGGGACGAACCAAGTCACAATCCCCAATGGTGCTCTACCCCACGCTCGCTATTCGGCGTGCAAGTCACCTTAATGCAGCACTATGATGTGCAAGTTCAGGGTTTCAACCTCAGGATATCATTTACAAGTATTACTTACCTCGAACCGATGAAATCTCTAGCCCGCGATACCTTTGCCACTAAAATCGCCGTCCATGCGCGTCGAATCTAACAAAAATTAGAGCAAATACATTACAATATGCCAAGGGAACAATACACAATCGAAAACAACCGAGAAATAGCAGAAATCTCGAAACTAGAAAAACCCGAGCACCAGGCCCGCTTCTCGAAAAATTACAAAACTCACATTACCGAATTCCTCGTCTCGCCACGAGTCCATACATACCACGAACTCCCAAATCTGAGCTCAAATGACCTATCAAATCCCAATTTGAAATATCAAAAACTCAAGCCCTAGCTTTACCCCTTTTTAATGAATTTCAACCAATTTCCATGTTAAATCTATCATAATCTCGTGTATTTAAGCCAAGGAACTTACCTCTAATCATTCCTCCTTGAATCCCTCTTCAAAATCGCCTCAAAGCTCGCTAAGATCGCTAAAAATGGTGGAAAATACATAACCCTCGCGGATGAAATGTTTCAATTAAACCCTTTATGACCAGCCCAGATTTCGCTTCTGCGGAGAAAATGTAGCTTCTACGACCTCCGCATCTGCGGTCCACGTCCACTTCTGCGAACCTTCGCTTCTGCGGAACTTCACTTTACGACCTCCGTATCTGCGGTTTCCTTTCTGTAGATGCGGAAACACCTGCTGCAACCAAAAACCTACAATTCCAACTTCAAATATCCTTCTGATAGCTACCCGAAATCACCCCGAGGCCCCCGGGAACTCAATCAAAAGCACAAACACCTCCTAAAACATTATACAAACTTGTTTCAATCCTCAAAACACATCAAACAACACTAAAATCATCAATTCACATCGGATTCAAGCCTAAGTTTCTTCAAAACTTCCGAAACACGCATTCGATCAAAAAGTCAACCAAACGACGTCTGAAAGGCCTGAAGTTTTGCACACACATAACAAATCACATATTGAAGTTACAACAACTCTTGGAATTCCATTCCGACCCTCGGATCAAAATCTCACCTATCAACCAAAATTTGCCAAAATACTAACTTCGCCAATTCAAGCCTAATTCTACACCGGACCTCCAAAATCAATTCTGATCACTCTCCTAAGTCAAAAATCACCTCCCAAAGCTAACCGAATCGCCGGAAATCACATCCGAGCCCTCTAACTCATAAGTCAACGTTCGGTTGACTTTTCCAAATTAAGCCTTCCTTAAAGAGACTAAGTTCCCCATTTCTTATCAAAACCAATCCAAATCAACTCTCACACACCACATACCGATAATGAAATATTAAGAAGCAATAAATGGGAAAAACGGAGCAGTAACACATGAGACGACGGGTCGGGTCGTCACATCCTCCCCAACTTAAAGAATCGCTCGTCCTCGAGCATACCTAGAGTTGTGCTAGAAGCCAACACTAGCTGAATGACCTTAGCAAGCATATACCTGGGGTGATCCCACGTCACCATATCTCACATAGGTCCGATAATACAACATAGCTGAAATTTCACAGTCCATCTAGACCATAAACCGTAGAACCACATTGCACTTTCCGAAATCATACCCAGAATAAACCCAAGCCAACTGTAATAACCTACACCTGCAACCTCAGTTGAAATCATACAATATACCACACAATCCAACACTTGAAATGATAACTTCTATTCTCAGCAGTTGCCCACAACACCCGGATACCGGTGGAAAACCTCTTATCAACTAAGGCCTTATTCCAACACTTTCATATACAGCCAACGATAAATGAAACACGCAATAAATCGTAACCATTTCTCATATCAACCATTTATGAAGCCACTTACTTTTAGACTAATACCATAGCAGATTCCGAGTCGAACCTCGATATTATCCTTCCAAAAAGCTGAAATCAAATCCGTTCGTATTCATTAATGACTCCAATGACCACCTCGAATCCAACACACCACTCTGGTGGTATGACACCTCAAAACAGGCCTAAGCCACAACTTGCATAATACAGACACCAATAAGAAACGGTCTGAACATACTCAAATCGTGACAAATGACACAAACGAAAGAGTTGTACCTCAAGCTCATCAATACCATCACAGCGCAAGGATGAGACCCCATCTCACATCATAAAACAGAACACATGAATCTACCTCAAAAGGTCATAACTCCACGTAGCCTCGCTACAATGCGCGATTCTATCCAAACAATGTTACACATGAAGCACCTCAAGTCACTATGATCAAAATCGATAGTCGCGCACATTTGATGTCTGAAACCAAAGTAATTCATTACACCCACGGTGAAACAAATAACATACGTCACACAACCTGATAGGACATAACCAGTACTCCATTTACAGAGCAACACTCAACTACTCTTCCCGCTCGACTCCCACTATGAATCTCCGATAGAACTGCACCACGTGTGCCCATAACCAACAAATCATAACACCTCACAGCACAGAACGCAACTCATAGATCTCCCCAAATCACTATTAAGTGCAATAACGATCGAATCAACCTATCCCTCAACAATACCACTCAGAACTAACCAAGCTAACTCAAGCCAAATATGTAGCCACATTGGCCTACCAACGAACTCAATACCAAGAAGCCTGAAGCTACTCCTTCCACTACCATAACTCCTACCGGAGCCATACGATACAATGCCTGGCACCAATCAATACCAAAATCCACAACCTTGCCCGGCAACATGCTCGGCCACAAGAAACGCATCCGAAAAAGAGTCTTTCAATACTGGAAATTAATCAATGGTAGAAACCTCTACACTGACATCCGCCACGAAGGCCCAATTAAGAAAAGCAATCCTTCCCAGCCATCCGCAAGTCTTTGGAACACAACCACTCTGCTAGAATATAATCTGACGCACTCCGCCACGCAACCTGTGGCATTTTCCGACATAAGCCACAACACAATAGTCTAGAATAACCCCACACTCAGACAATCAGTCTATACCCCAATATCATATACAAAATCTAATATATCAAGCAAAGAAATATCCACTCGGGCTTCTAAATCCCAATAGCCGCTAACGGTACCAATACACACGATCCACAATCACTACACAGTCTGAACCTGAGAACTCCCAGACTCCAACTCCATATAGCACATGAATCACTGTACCTGATCCCAAATTCCACAGTATGAATACATATTACACTTTGAGTACCCAAGCATTCTACAAAGATATCCTAAAATCCCCTGTGCCATCAAAGAAACTCAGATATCAGCGGTCGATTTAGCAAGAAAGTGCCACAATACTACCGAAGTATCAGTAGCTTGATCATATTACCCTTTTCTGAGACATATACTCTTGTCAAATCACTTTCAATTAGCGTACCATTTCCTTTATTACCTGAGGCTACCAGTTGCCTAAGAATTTTATGAACTTCTTTTCAGGACTGAACTGTAACTCATCTAATCATGAACTTCCGCCGATCCCATTAGGAAGAAGAATCATTACACATCCCATGCCTCGCATACCCATAGAAAATATATTCATCTCCAAACCATAGTGAAACCCTTTAAGAATTCTCTCCTAATTCCATTTGCACAGGCTAAACTGTCAGGACTGAATCCTTCTAACTAGACCAAACTAAACAAGCTGTTAGAACTCAAGATCTTTGCTGCAAAATACTTGTACGAACTCATTGCCTCTAGCACACACAAAGAATTAATCATATCCTTACCATACCGATTCGTTCTACCATCAAGCTACTTCATTTATTTAGGTTTCCTTCTGATTCATTTCCAATTTGATATTCCCTCTTGCTGTAGCACCATAGTTCCTCTACTCAGGCTCACTACACGAGACCCAAGCACAAGACCACACTGTCTAAGACCCATAGGCCACTGAATACTCTCTCAACTGATTCTAGAAATACCACATTCCAGAATACCTTGCCCCGAAGAACTTTCTACGACTCTGAATTTGTTACTATTACTTTCCAGATACCGATACATAGGATCCCATAAGCAAAATAACAATACCACAAGTCTTGACCTCCCCCAATAAAAACACAATCTCTAATCACATACACAACCTTAAGACACCTGGTTATCTCATGTAAATCTTGAACACATTAAAAACCATTCTCGAGAGTCATTCACTCTTATTCAAACTGCAAATTACCTGACTTAACGAACAGAACCACTCGTGCCTTATTAGCACTTTGACACCGTAGGATATGATCTCATCCCAATACAAGCAAACACCTTCCTTCTCTACACACTGAGCATTCTTTATCAATGACAGCTCAAGACATCCTATTATTTCCTCACCTCTACGAAGCACCATATAACCTTTATCAAAATTTTGCTTTGCTCGTGCCATCCTCGACTCATTTTCTGCAACCAGGACTGATCCGCCAGCATACCTCGAAATGGAACCAACATAGCACATAACCGTGCAGTCAGCTAATCAACAACAATCTCCCCCCAACTTGGCTCGAAGCCATACATCAAGACATCCTTAACAATTCATAAAACTTTTACTCTAATGATGCCACAATGAGATTAAACTCAATCATCTACAAGTTTGTGAAAACACAGATCATCTAGTACTGTAATCATCTACACTCTCACATCCATTTCCACACCAGTTGAGTCCACTCTCTTACGCGACCCGACTTTTAAAAATTTCAACACATACCCTTCAATTACACATAAGATCTTCTAACATACACATAAGGATCATACCACTTAAGAACACTCCGTAGGAGATATCTCACCTGCTTTGCCTCAATTTAGCATTTCAGCATGCTTTCCACCATCATATACATTACACAGTCATTTAGTCTTCCTGGGTCTGCACACATACCGCCACATATAATGCACTACCCTTCCCAACTAGGAGACACGATAATATTCTTCATGCGCCCATATTCGGTCTACACATGAAATCACAATAGGAATCGAATCACTTAACAGTTCACCTATTATCCAGCAGACTTCTTCGTTACTACCAAGTCTTATAGATACATCTCGCAGTACTAACATACTCATCACATGAATACCAAACTGCCATTCCAGCTAATAGGGACAATACCGAACATATAAGTTCAAAATACTTGCTCACAAAATCAGCACCTCGGTGCTCAAGCCATAGGCAAAGATCCGGCCTCAAGTCCTCCAGACTAGCCCAACATACTCGCTAAATCACATCTCGCCCTATGATCGGGGAATCATAAGCCATCAAGGCACATACAATACTGAGCGCTCATGCGCACATACAGACGTGAGAAAGGAATTTCGAGAGTTATATTCTAAGCTGAATCAAGTACGCACGATAAGAATTCCAAAAATGGGAAGTTTTTCCTAAAGGTTCTGCAGCCTCTCGAGGATAAATACAGACGTCTCCATACCGATCCGCGAGACTCTACTAAACCTGCTCATGGCGAGTCGCATGAAGACAAGGCTAGCAAACTAACCCAAATCATCTCTTTAACACTAATTAAACATAATGAATAGAAAATACAACTTAATGGCATTAATACCAGTATTTACAACCCCACACAACCTGACCGGGGTGTCACAAGTCACGAGCATCTAAAGAAGACTGAATACAACTACTGGGCCAATAATAATATACAAAATAAAATCTGGGATGAAAAGATGAAGTCCGGTGCCGCGAACGCTGGCGGTCACCTTGCCCAACTACAGTAGTAATACCTTCACTCAGCTATTAACCCGGTTCCAGGTGAACAATACTTGCAACTGCACGCGAGGTTTAGGGAGTAAAGTGAGTACTCCAACTCAATGAGTAATAAGAGTAAATAATAACTGAGCGGCAAGAAATCACGTAAGAGCACTCCATCATGCTATATAGGACAGTAATACCCTTCGAGAAAATAGTACAACCGTGAGAAATCCTTTAGAATGTCAGATTCAGTTAAAAACCACTTTTGAAAATATCAATTTCCAACAGTCAAGCATATAAATATGGTATTAGATAGTGCAAGTAAGCACATAAGTCAGCCCCTCGGGCACAACACTCCACCTACAAATAACATCAGGGTATCTGGTAAACAGTGCACGAAGTAGCATGGATGCCAATGAAATGAGAGTGCTGAATGTCATGACACGTAGTACAAACAGGAACCCATGCATGAACGAAATGCAATGCACATGACCGCTGTGGCGCGCGGCCCGATCCATTTGGGTACCCGCGCTCTTTGTGGGGGTTCAGACTCCGGTGGGGCTCCTACAACCCAAGCGCAATATCAATATCACATTACTACGGCGTGCAGCCCGATCGATCCTCAGTCCAGAAAATGCATGTGAGCCACTAGGGCGATGTCAACTAATAGTTCTCAGCACCAAACGTTAGAAATGCAGTTTAAGTTTTAAAACCTTCGAAGTATGACTAGACATTTCAAAATAGTGTTTAACTCAGGACTGAAATCATTTAACATGCCAAGTATCACGGAAATAGTGATAATAATCCCTAAAGGATTCAAATAATCAGCACGAAGCCCAAAACATGGCAATCATCCCAAATCATGATGATAACAAGTAGTTTCAGTCAAATACGTAGTAATTTCATCAATTGGGACGGACCAATCGCAATCCCCAATGGTGCTCTACCCCACGCTCGCTATCTGGCGTGCAAGTCACCTCAATGCAGCACTATGATGTGCGAATCCAGGGTTTCAACCCTCGAGATATCATTTACAAGTATTACTCACCTCAAAACGGTGAAATCTCTAGCCCGCGACGCCTTTGCCCCTCGAATCGGCCTCCACGCATGTCGAATCTAACAAAAATCAGAGTGAATACATTACAATATGCCAAGGGAAGAATACACAATCGAAAACAACCGAGAAATAGCAGAAATCTCGAAACTACCAAAACCCGAGCCCTTGGCCTGCTTCTCAAAAAATTACAAAACTCACATTAACGGATTCCTCATCTCTCCACGAGTCCATACATACCAAAAACTCCCAAATCCAAGCTCAAATGACCTATCAAATCCCAATTTGAAATATCAAAAACTCAAGCCCTAGCTTTACCCCTTTTAATGAATTTTAACCAATTTCCATGTTAAATTGTGATGACCCGACCCGTCGTCTCATGTGTTACTGCTCCATTTTTCCCGTTTATTGCTTCTTAATATTTCATTATCAGTATGTGGTGTGTGAGAGTTGATTTGGATTGGTTTCGATAAGAAATGAGGCACTTAGTCTCTTTAAGGAAGGCTTAAGTTGGAAAAGTCAATTGGACGTTGTCCTATGAGTTAGAGGGCTCGGATGTGACTTCCGGTGATTTCGTTAGCTTCGGGAGGTGATTTGTGACTTAGAAGCGCGATCGGAATTGATTTTGGAGGTCCGGTGTAGAATTAGGCTTGAATTGGCGATGTTAGTATTTTGGTGAATTTCGGTTGATAGGTGAGATTTTGATCCGAGGGTCTTAATGGAATTCCGAGAGTTTCTATAACTTCTATATGTGATTTTTGATGTGTGTGCAAAATTTCAGGCCTTTCGGTCGTCGTTTGGTTGAGTTTTTGATCGAATGCGTGTTTCGGAATTTTTGAAGAAACTTAGGCTTGAATCCAATGTGAATTGATGATTTTAGTGTTGTTTTATGTGTTTTGAGGATTGGAATAAGTTTGAATAATGTTTTAGGAGGTGTTGGTGCTTTTGGTTGAGGTCCCGGGGGCCTCGGGGTGATTTCGGGTAGCTATCGAAAGGAAATTTGAAGTTGGAATTGCAGGTTTTTTGTTGCTGCGGGTGTTTCCGCATCTGCAAAAAAGAAACCGCAGATACGGTTACGCGGAAGCGAAGCCAGGTATCACAGGTACGAAAAGGTGGAGGTTGAGCAAGTTCCGTAGAAGCGGAAAGTTATCCGCATAAGCGGGTCCGCTTAAGCGGAAGTTATACCGCAGGAGCGGTTTTGGCATTCTCTTGATATTCTGCAGAAGCGGAAGGCGGGCCACATAGGCAGTCCCGCTGATGCAAAATGTGGAACGCAAAAGTGGTAGGGGCCCTTAAGTGAAGGTACGCAGAAGCGGACATGGACCGCAGATGTAGAGGTCGCAGAAGCGACATTTTCTCCGCAGAAGCGAAATCTGGGCTGGTCATAAAGGGTTTTATTGAAACATTTCATCCGCAAGGGTTATGTATTTTCAACCATTTTGAGCGAGCTTTGAGGCGATTTTGAAAAGGGATTAAAGGATGAATGATTAGAGGTAAGTTCCTTAGCTTAAATACACGAGATTATGATGGATTTAACATGGAAATTAGTTGAAATTCATTAAAAAGGGGTAAAGCTAGGGCTTGAGTTTTTGATATTTCAAATTGGGATTTGATAGGTCATTTGAGCTAGGATTTGGGAGTTCTTGGTATGTATGGACTCGTGGCAAGACGCGAAATCCGGTAATGTGAGTTTTGTAATTTTTCGACAAGCGGGCCCGGGGCTCGGGTTTTGCTAGTTTCGAGATTTTTGCTATTTCTCGATTGTTTACAATTGGGTATTGTTCCCTTAGCATATTATGATGTATTTACTCTAATTTTGGTTAGATACGATGTGCGTGGAGGCCGTTTTGAGGGGCAAAGGCGTCGCGAGCTAGAGATTGCACCGGTTCGAGGTGAGTAATACTTGTAAATGACATCCTAAGTGTTTGAAACCCCGAATTTGCACATCATAGTGCTATATTTAGGTGACTTGCACGCTGGATATGAGCGTGGGTAGAGCACCGTTGGGGATTGTGACTTGGTACGTCCCGGTTGTTGATCTTACTACGTAATTGTCTGAAACTTACTTGATGCTATCATGGTTTGGGCTGATTGCCATGTTTTGGGCTTCATGTCGATTACTTAAATCCTTCAGGGATTGACAACACTATTTTGCATTACTTGCATATTATTTTCATCTCGTTCCAAGGTTTTAAATACTGTTTTGCAAACTCAGCCATACTTTTAAGTTTTAAAAACTCAAATGATATTTTAAATGATATTTCGGGCTAAGAAATACTGCTTTACAAATGCCCAAGGGGCTTATGTTGATTTATGGACTGAGCATGGATCGGGCTATGCGCCGCAACAGTGATTTTGAAACAGTAGTAACAATGACACTGTATGATGTAACTTGAAATAGTGGTAACAATGACAGTGTATGTTGTAACGTGAAACAATAGTAACAACAACACTATATGATGTAACTTGAAACAGTGGTAACAATGACACTGTATGATGTAAATTGGTCAGGTAATAATGACTGACCGGTCAGGTAACAATGATAGACCAGGAATTAACTGATGCCACGAGATGGCTTGATATTGCGCTTGGGCTGCAGAAGCCCCTCCGGAGTCTGTACACACCCCCAGTGAGCGCCGTCGACGTTAAATAGATCGGGCTGCACGGCACAGCGGGTACCGGAGTGTACCTTCATATGCATTGCATTGCACTCATGCATTTGCTCCTATTTTGTATTATTTGTCATGACATTTCAGCACTCGCATTTCATTGGCTCCCATGCTACCTCTTGCACTACTTACCTGACACCCTGGTATTATTTGTTAATGGAGTGATGTGACCAAGGGGCTGACTTATGTGCTGACTTGCACTATCTGATTACGCATTTATTTGCTTAAACTGTTGAAAAAGATATTTTCAAAAGAGGTTTTAATTGAGCACAGATATTTTTTAAAGGATTTCATGATTTTACTGATTTCTCAAAGGATTGCACCATTCTTTATAGCATGAAGGAGTGTCTTACGTGATTTCTGCTGCTCAGTTATTATTTACTTTTATTACTCACTGAGTTAGAGTACTCACTTTACTCCCTGCACCTCGCGTGCAGTTGAAGGTATTTGTTACCTGGTATCAGGTTGAGCTGATTGAGGATTTTGTTATTGTAGCTGAGCCAGGTGACCGCCAGCGTTAGCGGCACCAGATGTTGTCTTTAGAATTCCCAGAATTTATCTTTGTATATTATTGGCCCTATAGTTGTGTTCAGGTTTCTTTAGATGCTCGTGACTTGTGAAACCCCGATCGGGCTGTGTTGGGTTGTAAATTCCGATTATTATTATTATTAAGTTGCATTTTATCTAATCATTTATGTTTAATAATTTTGGAAGAGGCGTTGTTGTTCTGTTGGCTGGCCTTGTCTTCACGAGAGGTGCCATCACGACCAGGTTGGGAGTTGGGTCGTGACAAGTTGGTATTTGAGCCCAAGTTATTATGTCTCACGAGTCATGAACAGGTTTAGCAGAGTCTAGCAGATCGGTACGGATATGTCTGTATTTATCCTCGAGAGGCTGCAGAACCTTTAGGAAACTTCACTTTCTTGGAATTCTTATCTTGCGTACTTGATTCACCTTGAGATATAACTCTTGAAATTATTTCCTTATGTCTGTATGTGCACATGATCACTCAGCGTCAGATGTGCCTTGATGGCTTTTGATTCCCCGATCAAAGGGCGAGATGTAATCTCTGCGAGTTTGATGTTGGGTCTGTCTGGTGGACTTGAGGTCGGATCTTTGCCATGGTTTGAGCACTGAGGTGCTGATTGTGTGAGCAAGTGTTTTGAACTTGTATGTTCGGTATTGTCCCTATTAGTCAGAATGGCGGTTGGATATCCATGTGATGAGTATGTTGGTACTGCGAGATGTATCTATGTGATCTTGGTAGTGACGAAGGAGTCTGCTGAATGATAGATGAGCTGGTAAGTGTTCGATTCCTATTGTGTAGCCCCGAGTTATGGGTGTGTGAAGAATATTTTCGTGTCTCCTAGTTGGGAAGTAAAGTACATTACGTGTGGCGGTATGAGTTCAGACTCAGAAAGAATAAATGGCTGTGTTATGTGTATGATGGTGGAAGGTGTGCTGAAATACTAAACTGAGGCGAAGCAGGTGGGTTATCTCCTGCGGAGTGTTCGTAAGTGGTACGATTCTTATGTATATTGTTAGAAGATATCATGTGTAATTGAAGAGTACGTGTCAAAATTTGATAAATTTGGGTCGCTTAAGAGGGTGGACTCAGCTGATGTAGGGATGAATGCGAGGTTTGTAGAGGATTTCAGTACCAGATGATCTGTGTTTTCATAAACTAGTAGATGATTTGAGTTTAATCTCACTATAATATTGTGGCATTATTAGAGTAAAAGTATTATGTGTTATTTAATGTGTCCTGATAGATGGCTTCGATCCAAGTTGGGGAGGTTGCTGTTGATTAGCTGATCGCACGGTTATGTGCTATCTTGGTTCCGTTTCGAGGTATGCTGGCGGATCAGTCCTGGTTGCAGAAATTAAGCCGAGGATGGCACGAGTGAAGAAAAACTTTGACAAAGATTATATGGTGCTTTCGTAGATATGAGAAAATACTTGGATGTCTTGTGCTGTGGTTGACAAAGAATGCACAGTTTATAGAGAAGGAAGATGGTTGTTTGTATTGGTATGAGATCATGTTCTGCGGTGTCAGAGTCTAATAAGGCACGATTGGTTCTGTCCGTTAAGTCAGGTAATTCACTGTTGTATAAGAGTGAATGACTATCGAGAATGGTTTTATTGTGTTCAAGATTTTACTTGTAATAATCAGGTGTCTTAAGGTGGCGTATGTGGTTAGAGACTGTGTTTCCATTAGAAAAGGATCAAGACTTTTGATATTTTATGTTAATTATGGGATTCTATGTATCAGTATCTGGGAAGTAATGGTAACGAATTCAGATTCATAGGAAGTTCTTCAAGTAAAGTATTCTGAAACGTGGTATTTATGGGAAGCATTGAGAGAGTATTCAATGGCTTATGGATCTTAGACAGTGTGCTCTTATGTTCGAGTCTCATATAGTAAACCTGGGTTAAGGTATTGTGGTGCTACAGCAGGGAACAATATCAAGTTGATGATGAATCAGAAGGGAAACTTGATGGACGGAATAGCTTGATAATAGACTGAATCGGTATGGTAAGGGTATGATTAATTCTTCGTGTGTGTTCGAGGTAATGATCTCTTATAGGCATGATGCAACAATGCTCTTGAGTCTTGACAGCTTGGTTAGCCTGGTTTGGATAGAAAGATTTAGTCCTGGAAGTTTAGTTTGTGGTTAGTAAAAGGGAGATGGAGTTCTCACGTTATCCTAGTGTGGTATGGTATATACGATATATTGTGGAGGATTGGGATTTGTGTGTGTAAGGTTCGGTTCAGTTCGGAATGGAAAGTCATTAAATTCTTAAGCAGCATGGGCAGCTGCAGGTGATTTAAGAATCGATCTTCAGATGATTAAGGAAAGTGGTACTGCTATTCTAGTGATTCGTGTGCTATATGGAGTTGGAGACTGGGAGTTCTCAGGTACAGACTATGTGGTAGTTGTGGATTGTGTGTATCGGCACCGTTTAGCAACTATTGGGATTTGAAGACCCGAGTGGATCTTTCTTTGCTTGGTATATTAGATTGTGGATACGATATTGGGGTGTAGACTGGTTGTATCAGTGTTGGGTTATTCTAGACTATCGTGCTATGGGCTCTATCGAAAAATGCCACAGGTTGCGTAGCGAGGTACATCGAATTATGTTCTAGCAGAGTGGGTTGTATTCCAAAGACCAGCAGACGGCTAGGAAGGATTGCTTTTCTTAATTTAGGCCTTCGTGGCGGATGTCAGTGCAGAGGTTTCTACCATTGATTCAGTTCTGGTACTGAGGGACTTTTTTGGATGCATTTCTTGTGGCCGGGCATGTCGCCGGTCGAGATTGTGGATTTCAGTATTTATTTGGTGTCATGCACCATATCGTACGGCTCCGGTAGGAGTTATAGTAGTGGAAGGAGCAACTTCAGGCTCCTTGGTAATGAGTTCGTTGGTAAGCTGATTGGATACGTGTTTAGCTTGAGTTGGCTTAGTTGACCCCGAATTGTGTTGTTGAGGGATAGGTTGATTCAATCATTATTGAACTTGCTAGTGATCTGGGGAGACCTATGAGTTGCTTTTTCTGTGCTGTGAGGCATTATGATTTGTTGGTTATGGGCACACGTGGTGCAGTTCTATTGGGGATTCATAGTGGAAGTCGAGCGGAAAAAGTAATTGAGTGTTGCTCGGTAAATGGAGTATTGGTTATGGCCTATCAGGTTGCGTGACGTATGTTATTTGTTTCACTGTGGGTGTAATGAATTGCTTTGCTTTCAGACATCAAATGTGCGCGGTTGTCAATTTTGATCATAGCGACTTAAGGTGCTTCATGTGTAACCGTGTTTGGATAGGATCGTGCATTGTAGCGAGGCTACGTGGAGTTATCACCTTTCGGGGTAAATTCATGTGTTCTGTTTTATGATGTGAGATGGGGTCTCATCTTGGTGCTGTGATGGTACTGATGAGCTCGAGGTACAGCTCTTTCGTTTGAGTTATTTTTCATGATTCGAGTATGTTCAGAACGTTTCTTATTGGTGCGCGTATTATGCAAGTGTGGCTTAGGCCGGTGTTGAGGTGTCATATCACCAGAATGGTGTTGGATTCGAGGTGATTGTTGGAGTCATTAATGAATACAAACAGATTTGATCTCAGCTTGTTAGAAGGATAATATCGAGGTTCGGCCCGGAAACCTGTTGTGGTATTAGTAAAGAAGGAAGTGGCTTCGTGTATGGGTGATCTAAGGAATGGTTACGGTTTATCGCGTGTTTTATTTATTATTGGCAGTATATGAAAGTGTTGGAATAAGACTTTAGCTAATAAGAGGTTTCTATCGGTATTTGGGTATTGTGGGCAACTGCTGTGAATAGAGACTATCGTTTCGAGTGTTGGAATGTGTGGTATATTGTATGATTTCACCTGAGGTTGCAGGTGTGGGTTATTATAGCGGGTTCGGGTTTATTCTGGGTATGATTTCGGAAGTGCAATGTGGTTCTACGATTTATGGTCTAGATGGACTGTGAAATTTCAGCTGTGTTATATTATCGGACCTATGTGAGATGGGGTGACGTGGGATCACCCTGGGTATATGCTTGGTAAGGTCATTCAGCTATTGGTTGGCTTCTAGTACAACTCTGAGTACACTCGAGGACGAGCGATTATTTAAGTTAGGGAGGATGTGACGACCCGACACGTCGTCTCATGTGTTACTGCTCCGTTTTTCCCATTTATTGCTTCTTAATATTTCATTATCGGTATGTGGTGTGTGAGAGTTGATTTGGATTGGTTTTGATAAGAAATAAGGCACTTAGTCTCTTTAAGGAAGGCTTAAGTTGGAAAAGTCAATCGGACGTTGACTTATGAGTTAGAGGGATCGGATAGATTTTTGGTGATTCGATTAGCTTCGGAAGGTGATTTGTGACTTAGGAGCGCGATCGGAATTTATTTTGGAGGTCCGGTGTAGAATTAGGCTTAAATTGGCGAATTTAGTATTTTGGCGAATTTCGGTTGATAGGTGAGATTTTGATCCGAGGGTCGGAATGGAATTCCGAGAGTTGTTGTAACTTCGATATGTGATTTGTGATGTGTGCGCAAAATTTCAGGCCTTTCGGACGTCGTTTGGTTGAGTTTTTGATCAAATGCGTGTTTCAGATGTTTTGAAGAAACTTAGGCTTGAATCCGATGTGAATTGATGATTTTAGTGTTGTTTGATGTGTTTTGAGGATTGGAACAAGTTTGAACAATGTTTTAGGAGGTGTTGGTGCTTTTGGTTGAGGTCCACAGGGCCTCGTGGTGATTTCGGATAGCTATTGGAAGGAAATTTGAAGTTGGAATTGCAGGTTTTTGGTTGCAACGGGTGTTTCCGCATCTGCGGAAAGGAAACCGCAGATGCGGTTACGCGGAAGTGGAGCCAGGTATCATAGGTGCGAAAAGGTTGAGGTTGAGCAATTTCTGCCGAAGCGGAAAGTTATCCGCATAAATGGGTCCGCATAAGCGGAAGTTATACCGCAGGAGCGGTTTTGGCATTCTCTTGATATTCCGTAGAAGCGGAAGGCGGTCCGCATAGGCGGTCCCGCTGATGCGAAATGTGGAACGCAGAAGCGGTAGGGGCCCTTAATTGAAGGTCCGCAGAAGCGGACGTGGACCGCAGATGCGGAGGTCGCAGAAGCGACATTTTCTCCGCAGAAGCAAAATCTGGGCTGGTCATAAAGGGTTTTATTGAAAGATTTCATCCGCGAGGGTTATGTATTTTCCACCATTTTAAGCGTGCTTTTAGAGCTTTGAGGAAATTTTGAAGAGGGATTCAAGGAGGAATTATTAGAGGTAAGTTCCTTGACTTAAATACACGAGATTATGATGGATTTAACATGGAAATTGGTTGAAATTCATTAAAAAGGGGTAAAGTTGGGATTGAGTTTTTGATATTTCAAATTGGGATTTGATAGGTCATTTGAGCTCGGATTTGGGAGTTCTTGGTATGTATGGACTCGTGGCGAGACGCGAAATCCAATAATATGAGTTTTGTAATTTTTCGAGAAGCGAGCCTGGGGCTCGGGTTTTGCTAGTTTTGAGATTTCTGCTATTTCTCGATTGTTTTCGATTGGGTATTGTTCCCTTAGCATATTGTGATGTATTCGCTCTGATTTTGGTTAGATACGACGCACGTGGAGGCCGATTTGAGGGGCAACGGCGTCGCGAGCTAGAGATTGCACCGGTTCGAGGTGAGTAATACTTGTAAATGATATCCTGAGGGTTTGAAACCCCGGATTTGCACATCATAGTGATGTATTGAGGTGACTTGCATGACGGATATGAACGTGGGGTAGAGCACCGTTGGGGATTGTGACTTGGTCCGTCTCGGTTGTTGATTTTACTGCGTAATTGTCTGAAACTTACTTGATGCTATCATGGTTTAGGCCGATTGCCATATTTTGGGCTCCCTGCCGATTATTTGAATCCTTCAGGGATTTAGAACACTATTTTGCATTACTTGCACATTATTTTGATCTCGGTCCAAGGTTTTAAATACTATTTTGCAAACTCAGCCATACTTCTAAGTTTTGAAAACTCAAATGATATTCTAAATGATATTTCGGCCTGAGAGCTACTGTTTTAAAAATGCCCAAGGGGCTTATGTTGATTTCTAGACTGAGCATCGATCGGGCTATGCACCGCAGCAGTGATGTCACAACCCAATTCCCAAACCCGGTCATGATGGCGCCTCTCGTGAAGACAAGGCCAGCCAACAGAAACAACAATACCTCTTTTAACAGTTACATAGCATGAATAAGTCTAAAACATGGATAATATAATCATAAGTGCAGAATAAATATGATAAAACTGGAAACCATCCCGACTCAACCCGAAATCAGGGTGTCACAAGTCATGAGCTACTACAGAGTCTACTAAATACAACTAAAAGTCCAGTAATATAAAGAATAGAATTTAGAATCAAAGGAAGAAGTCCGGTGCCGCGAACGCTGGCGGTCACCTTGCTTAGCTACGATAGCAAAATCTTCAATCAACTCAAAACCCGCTATCGGGTGAACAAATACCTGCATCTGCACACGAGGTGCAGGGATTAATTTGAGTACTCCGACCCAATGAGTAATAAAAATGAATAATGACTGAAAGCATGAAATCTCACAAAGGCACAAATAACGCTATCTCAATCAGTAAAATCAATTATACAATAAAACCGTGAAGTATCAGATAAATCTCTTTCAAAACAGTTAAGACAAATAATTTCAACAAGTAAGAAATAACCAGAAACCTGCCCCTTGGGCTCAATATCGAATTAGAAACCTACCCTCGGGCTCAATATCAAACTCTCAGTACAGTATCAGCCCCACGGGCTCACTCCCAACTCAAGTAGTACAACATCAGCCTCTCGGGCTCACTCCCAACTCACCTGGGTACCCGCGCTCACTGTGGTGGTGCAAACTCCGGAGGGGCTCCTACAGCCCAAGCGCTATATAATTATAAGGCCTTAAAGCCTGTCATATCAACATAAGGCCTTAAAGCCTTCTCACATTACACTCGAGGCCTGAAAGCCTCCTCACATAACACTCGACATATCCTCACATATATGGCCCTCGGCCTCAATCAGTCCAGAAAAAAAAATCGTAAGCCTTTGGGCAACAGTAAAACAATAGTGCTCAGCTCAAACATCAGTTCAAATATCCTTTAAATCTCAAGTTGACTAAAAGTATAGCTAAGTTCATGAAACAGTGTAATTCAATTGGACTAAGTTCAAGTAACATTTCAAATAGTGAGGAAAATAGTGATGGAAATTTCACAAAGGATTTCAAATAGTCGGCACGAAGCCCAAGTATGGCAATAAGCCTAAGTCATGGTGAAAAACAACAAGTCTTTATCAAATACGCGGTAAAATATGAACCGGGATGGACCAGGTCGCAATCCCCAATAGTAAGTGACCCCGCGCTCGTCATATAACACGTGTTTCATCTCAACATAGCAATACGTTGTGCAAATCCGGGGTTTCAAACCCTCAGGACATCGTTTAAAATAATTACTCACCTCGAACCCGCTATTTCTTTAACTCACGACGCCTTTGTCCCTCGAATTGGCCTCTACATGCGTCGAATGTATCCAAAACCACAATGAGTGTGTCACATTATGCTATAGGAACAATAAACAACAACAACAACTACCCAGTAAAATCTCACATAGTGGGGTCTGGGGAGGGTAATGTGTACGTAGACCTTACCCCTACCCCGATAAGGCAGAGAGGCTATTTTCGATAGACCCTCGGCACAGAGCAACGGAAATAAAAGAGAACAAGAAGAACAGGAAAAGAAAAGAGAATACATCAATAACTTCAGTGAAAACCATTATAGTAGTCTAAGCATAAAAAACAAAAGATGAATTACATGCAGTAACATTAAACAGAAATTAAGGCATCTAAGATAAACCTCAAGAATAGTGTAGGTCTACAAGCCATCTAGGACCAATCCTAATCCAACCTCGCCTCACCCCCGGAATGCAAAAAGGGAAGCACCACTACCCCTATCCTACAACTCTAATGTTTATCCTTCATACCGTCCTATAGGAACAATACCCAATCGAAAATAACTGAAATACATCAAAATTTACGAATTTGACAAAACCCGAGGCCCAGGCCCACTTCTCAAAAAATTAAAAATTAACATCATCGGATTCCTTATATCGCCACGAGTCTAACCATACAAAAATTATCCAATTCCCATAATATTTCGACCCTCAAATCCATGATTCTATCCAAGAGGGTTTTCTATACTTTTCCAACAAAATTCGCGGATTAAATGCCAAAACTAGTGATGCATTCAAGTTATACAACCAAAATTGATTTAAGAATACTTACCCCGTTGTTCTCTCCAAAAATCTCCCAAAGAATCACCTTATCCCAGCTCCAAATTGGTAAAAATGGAAAATGGGAAGAAGTCCCATTTTCAGAAATTTTACATTCTACCCAGAAATTTTCGATGCAGTGTTCACCCCGTGTTACTGTCCACCCGTGTACTGTTCACGGGGTACTGTTCATGGTACTATTCAAGGGTATTGTTACTGGGTACTCTTACGGGTACTGTTCATGGGCACTGTTCAAAATGACTGTTCATAGTGCTGTGAAAAAAATTCAACAGCTTCATTTTTCGTGCCTAAATCCATCCGTTAACCTTCCGAAATACACCCGAGGCCCTCGGGACCTCAACTAAAAGGACCAACATGTCTTAAAACATTATCCAAACTTGCTCCAATCTTCAAAACACCTCAACTAATGCCAAAATCATTAAATTAAATCGAATTCAAGCCTAAGTTCTTTTAAAACTTCTAAAACACGCATTCGATAAAAAACTCGACAAAACCACGTCCGAATGACCTGAAATTTTGCACACACATCCCAAATCACCCAATGAAGCTACAACAACTCTCGGAATTCCATTCCAACTCCCAGATCAAAATCTTACCTATCAACCGGAAATTGCCAAAATACTAACTTCGCCAATTCAAGCCTAATTCTACATCGGACCCCCAAAACCACTTCCAATCACACTCTTAAGTGACAAATCACCTACCGGAGCTAACCGAACTATCGGAATTCACATCTGAGCCCTCTAACACATAAGTCAACTCCCGGTTGACTTTTTCAAACTAAGCCTTCCTTAAAAGGACTAAGTGTCTCATTTCTTATCAAAATCACTCCAAATCAACTCAATTACATATGACACGGATAACGAAGCATGTAGAAACAGAAAATGGGAAGAACAGGGCGGTGACTCACGAGACGACTGGTCGGGTCGTCACAAGTGATTTTGAAACAGTGGTAGCAATGACACTGTATGATGTAACTTGAAAAAGTGGTACAATGTTGTAACGTGAAACAGTGGTAACAATGACACTGTATGATGTGACTTGAAGCAGTGGTAACAATGACACTATATGATGTAAATTGGTCAGGTAACAATGACTGACCGGTCAGGTAACAATGACTGACCAGGAATTAATTGATGCCACGAGAAGGCTTGATATTGCGCTTGGGCTATAGGAGCCCCTCCGGAGTCTGTACACACACCCAATGAGCGCCATCGACGTTAAATGGATCGGGGTGCACGCCACAGCGGGTACCGGAGTGTACCGTCATATGTATTGCATTGCACTCATGCATTTGCTCCTATTTTGTATTATTTGTCATGACATTTCAGCACTTGCATTTCTTTGGCTTCCATGCTACCTCATGCACTGCTTAGCTGACACCCTGGTATTATTTGTTAATGGAGTGCTGTGCCCGAGGGGCTGACTTATGTGCTAACTTGCACT
Source organism: Nicotiana glauca (assembly GCA_026770625.1). Classification (NCBI taxonomy): domain Eukaryota; kingdom Viridiplantae; phylum Streptophyta; class Magnoliopsida; order Solanales; family Solanaceae; genus Nicotiana; species Nicotiana glauca. The sequence continues at coordinate 32,703 of MU700491.1, forward strand.
GTCTGATTACGCATTCATTTGCTTAAACTGTTGAAAAAGATATTTTTAAAAGAGGTTTTAACTGAGCCCATATATTTTCTAAAGGATTTCATGGATTTACTGATTTCTCAAAGGATTGCACTGTTCTTTATAGCATGATGGAGTGCCTTACGTGATTTCTGCTACTCAGCTATTATTTACTTTTATTACTCTCTGAGTTGGAGTACTCACTTTACTCCCTACACTCGTGTGCAGTTGCAGGTATTTGTTACCCGGTAGCGGGTTGAGCTGATTGAGGATTTTGTTATTATAGCTGAGCAAGGTGACCGCCAGCGTTCGCGGCACCGGACGTTGTCTATAGAATTCCCAAAATTTATCTTTGTATATTATTGGCCCTGTATTTTTGTTCAGATTTCTTTAAATGCTCGTGACTTGTGAACCCTGGTCGGGCTATGTTGGGTTGTAAATTCCGATTATTATTGTTATTAAGTTGCATTTTATCTAATCATTTATGTTTAATAATTTTGGAAGAGGCGTTGTTGTTCTGTTAGCTGACCTTGTCTCTACGAGAGGCGCCATCACGACCAGGTTGGGAGTTGGGTCGTGACATAATCTATCATAATCTAGTGTATTTAAGCCAAGGAACTTACCTCTAATCATTCCTCCTTGAATCCCTCTTCAAAATCGCCTCAAAGCTCTCAAAGCTCGCTAAAAAATGGTGGAAAATACATAACCCTCGCGAATGAAATGTTTCAATAAAACCCTTTATGACCAGCCAGGATTCTGCTTCTGCGGAAAAAATATAGCTTCTGCGACCTCCGCACCTGCGGTCGACGTCCGTTTTTGTGGACCTTCACTTAAGGGTCCCTAGAGCTTCTGCGTTCCACATTTCGCACCAGCGGTCCGCCTTCCGCTTCTGCGGAATATCAAGAGAATGCCAAAACCGCTACTACGGTATAACTTCCGCTTATGCGGATAACTTTCCGCTTCTGCGGAAATTGCTCAACCTCAACCTTTTCGCACCTGTGATACATGGGTCCACTTCTGCTTAACCACATCTGTGGTTTCCTTTCCGCAGATGTGGAAACACTTGCTGCAACAAAAAACCTGCAATTCCAACTTCAAATTTCCTTCCGATAGCTACCCGAAATCACCCTAAGGCCCTCGGGACCTCAACCAAAAGCACCAACACCTCCTAAAACATTATTCAAACTTGTTCCAATCCTCAAAACACATCAAACAACACTAAAATCATCAATTCATATCGGATTCAAGCCTAAGTTTCTTCAAAACTTACGAAACACGCATTCGATCAAAAACTCAACCAAACAACGTTAGAAAGGCCTGAAATTTTGCACACACATAACAAATCACATATCAAAGTTACAACAACTCTCGAAATTCCATTCCGACCCTCGGATCAAAATCTCACCTATCAATCGGAATTCGCCAAAATACTAACTTCGCCAATTGAAGCCTAATTCTACACCGGACCTCCAAAATCAATTTCGATCACGCTCCTAAGTCACAAATCACCCCCGAAGCTAACCGAATACCGAAAATCACATCCGAGCCCTCTAAGTCATAAGTCAACGTCCGGTCGACTTTTCAAACTTAAGCCTTCCCTAAAGAGACTAAGTGCCTCATTTCTTATCAAAACCAATCCAAATCAACTCTCACACACCACATACCGATAATGAAATATTAAGAAGCAATAAACGGGAAAAACGAAGCAGTAATAGATGAGACGACGGGTCGGGTCGTCACATCCCAGACTTAGAATCTCAAACGGACATTGATAACACTGACATGCACTTCAAGCCAAACTTAAGAAATTTCTTCCAAAATGATAACTTCCACAATAGGCGCCAAAATGCTCCCAGGTTATCCAAAACCCAATCCGGGCATACGTCCAAGTCCGAAATCATCATACAAACTTGCTAGAACCTTTAGATCCCGATTCCTTGGTCGTTTGCTCAAAATTCCAATCCTAGTTCATTCTTTCAACTTTAAGCTTACGAAATAAGAATTTTCTTTCCAAATCATCTTTGGACTTCCTGAAATTCAATTCCGTCCATGCGTACAAGTCATAATATCTGAAATGAAGCTGTTCATGGCCTGAGGTTGCTGAACGGAGTGCTAGTACTCAAAATGACTGATCGGATCGTTACAGATACGTATTCTTATTCAAAAATGAAGCGTATTTAATTTGTTATATGGAACATTTTTTTTGAATTTTTATAAGGTGGAATATCAAACTCTTACCAATAAAGTAAAAATTCAAGTAGTCAATCAAACTAGACTAATAAGATTCCCTTGTTTAGGAACATTCACCTAAGGAAAAATGTCTTTCCCCTCGTGATATCAATATATTCATATAGAAGATCACGAACAGTTAAATCGGCTGGAACAACAAATATCACTACTAGAATTCCGGAAAAAGCGATCAAAATTGATCTGTGGAAAAAAGTGACCAAAGTTGGTCGCTAAACTAGCGAAAATAAGAAAATAAATAATTGAAACAAAATAGCGACCAAGGTTGGTCGTTAATTTAGTCAAAATGTTGACTGCACTAGTCAGACTTGCTTGGTCAAACGTTTGCTGAGATTAGCAACCAATGTTGGTCGTGAAAGTGGGACCCACTTATAAAATTTTAATAATTATATTATTATTTTAAAAAAATTATAAAATATAAATATATATAATTTAGAATTGGCGACCAATGTTGGTCACTACATAAAGGGTACGCAGCTAGCGACCAACTTTGGTCGCCTAAATGGGACCAAGTTATATAGAATTTTAATAATTATATTTATATTACAAAAAATTTATAAAATATAAATATATAAAATTCCAACTTAGCAACCAAAGTTGGTCGCTAAAGGAAATGGAGTACAACTTTGGTCGCTAATCTGGGACCCACTTCTAACGTTTAACAAATATATTATTATTTCAAATATTATATAAATAAAAATAAATATGATTTAAATTTAGCGACCAACTTTGGTCGCTAATTCAAATTTATGTATAATTAGTGACCAACGTTTGTCTCTATTTCTTTTAATTCAATTTAAAATTATATATTAAATTGTATTAAAATCCTAAATTTCTATGTCACGACCCAATCTCCATACCCGGTAGTGATGACGCCTCTCGTGAAGACAAGGCCAGCCAACTAACCCAATTTGTTTCTTTAACACTTACTAAATATAAATAGATGAAAAATGCAATTTAAAGAACATTAATTATCAACATTATAGCCTAACTCAGCCTGACCGGGGTGTCACAAGTCACGAGCATCTAGGAGGGTCTTTATTACAATTTTAAAGTCTATAATACATAGAGTAAAATATGGAAATCAAGAAGAAGAAGATCTCGGTGCCGCGAACGCCGGCGGTCACCTTGCTTAGCTATGATAGCAATACCTTCAATCCGCTACTAACCCGCTACCGGGTGAACAGTACCTGCAACTGCACGCGAGGCGCAGGGAGTAAAGTGAGTACTTCCAACTCAGTGGTAATAAGAGCGAATAATATCTGAGCGATAAGAAAACACGTATGAGCACTCCAAAATGCTATAACAGACAGTACAACCCTTTTAGAAAAATAGTAAAACCGTAACACCAAGAAAATCCTTTGGAAAATCTCAAGCTTAGTTAAAATCTCTTTTGAAAATCTGCCTTTTCAACAGTTGCGAAAAATAATTTCAACAAGCAGGAAATAATCAGAAATTTGCCCCTCGGGCTCAATATCAACCTCTCAGTGCGGTATCAGCCCCACGGGCTCACTCCCAACTCACAAAGTACAACATCAGACTCTCGGGCTCAGCACTCCTTCACATGTAACACTAGGGTATCTGGTCAACAAGGCAAGTAATAGCATGTACTCCAATGATATATGAGTGCTAAAAATCATGCCACGTAGTACAAACATGAATGAATGCATGAATGCAATGCAATGCACATGACCGCTGCGGCGTGCAGCCCGATCCATTTGGGTACCCTGTGCTCACTGGGGGTGTGTACAGACTCCGGAGGGGCTCCTACAGCCCAAGCGCTATAATACTGCGACGTGCAGTCCGATCCACATAATATATCACTGCGGTGTGTAGTCCGATCCATATAATATATCACTGCGGCGTGCAGTCCGATCCATATAATATACTACTGCAGCGTGCAGTCCGATCCATATAATATACTACTGTGGCGTGCAGTCCGATCCATGCATGTATATGTATATACTGCTGCGGCGTGCAGCCCGATCCATATCTAAGTCCAGAAATGCACACATAACACTGCTGTGGTGCGCAGCCCGATCCATGGTCAGTCCAACAATGCACATAAGCCCCTTGGGCAATAGTAAAATAGCAGTTCTCAGCTCAAAACGTCAGAAAATATCATTTAAGCTTTCAAATCTTAGAAAGATGGCCAAGTTTGCAAAGCAACATTTAGAACCATGGACCGAGATCAAATAATATGCAACGTAATGCAAAAACAGTGATATCAATCCCTGAAGGATTCAAATAATTGGCACGAAGCCCAAAACATGGCAATCAGCCCAAATCATGATAGCATCAAGTAGTTTTCAATCATTCACGCAGTAAAATCAACAACCGGGACGGACCAAGTCACAATCCCCAATGGTGCTCTACCCCACGCTCATACCTGGCGTGCAAGTCACCACAATACAGCACTATGATGTGCAAATCCAGGGTTTCAAACCCTCAGTATATCATTCACAAGTATTACTCAGCTCGAACCGGCGAAAACTTTAGCCCCCGACACCTTTGCTCCACAAATCGGCCTCCACGCGCGTCAAATCTAACCAAAATCATAAGGAATACATTATAATATGCTAATGGGACAACACCCAATTGAAAAACAATCGAAATATGAAAAAAATCTCGAAACTAGCAAAACCCGAGCTCCGGGCTTGCTTCTCGAAAAATTACGAAATTTACATTTTCGGAATACTGCTCTCGCCACGAGTCCGTACATATAAAATTTATCAAAATCGGAGTTTAAATGCCCCTTCAAATTCCAATTCTTACATTACAAAAGCCAAGCCCTAGTTTCTTCAATTTTCACCCAATTTTCAGAGATTTCAAAGATAAATCTTCAATAAAATCACGTATTTGACTCATAAAACTTACCTCCAATCGAATCCTAGTCGAAACCCTCTAAATCCCTCATCAAAAGCTCCCAAATATGCTCAACAATGGTGAAAAATGACTTTAGCTCGCGGAAGAAATGTTTATAAACCTTTCTGTCCACCCAGCAAATTCGTTCATCGCATTCGCAGCCATTGCCACCCGAACGCGAAGACCAATATTTTAAAAATTCAAAAATACCTTACGCGAACGCGACCCCATCTACTTGAACACGTTACTCAACAGTCCTTCCACTTCGCGAACGCGTCCCAAGTATCGCGAACGCGATGCTTTACCTGGTCTGGGCTCCCAAGCCCTCTTACGCGAATGCGGTACCTTCATCGCGAACGCGATGGCCCACTTCCCTGGCCTAGGCGAATGTGGCTCTCCTCACACGACCGCGATCCTTCAGGACTCCACACCTACGCGAACGCGGCCTCTCCCTCGCGAACGCGAAGGATAATTTCCAAGCCTTCTCAAAATGCTCTACGCGTTCGCATCCCTTATCAAGCGAACGCGATGCACAATGGCCTGCAACACTAACAGCAGAAAATCTGATCTCTTCACAAACCAAAAGGGGTCCGTTCGAACACCCGAAATCACCCCGAGGCCCCCGGGACCCCAACCAAAAACACCAACCTACTCCAAAACATCATATGAACTTGTTCCAATAATCAAAACACGTCCATTAACACATAAATCGTCAAATCACGACGGATTCAAGCCTAAGTTTGACTAAAACTTCCGAATCTCACATTCGATCAAAAACCCGACCAAACGATGTCCGAATGACCTGAAAATTTGCAGACATATCCAAAATCACCTAACGAAGCTACTGCAACTCCCGAAATTCCATTCTGACCGTCGGATCAAAATCTCACCTATCAACCGGAATTCGCCAAAAGTCCAACTTCGCCAATTCAAGCCTAATTCTACACCGGACCTCCAAATTCGATTCTGATCGCACTCCTAAGTCAAAAATTATCCCTGAAGCGAAACAAACAACCGGAATTCACATCCGAGCCCTCTAACCACATAGTCAACTTCCGATTGACTTTTCTAAAACAAGCTTTCTTCTATGAGGCTGTGTGCCTCATTTTCAACCAAAACCAATTCAATTACACCCGATCGAATCTAATACTGATATTGAAACATGAATCAACACACTAAGGGGAAAACGGGGCGGTAACTCGCGTGACGACGGGTCGCGTCGTCACATCCTCCCTAACTTAAACAAACGCTTGTCCTCGAGTGGACCCAGAGTTGTCCTAGAAGCCAACCAATAGCTGAATGACCTTACCAAGCATATACCCGGGGTGATGCCATGTCATCCTATCGTGCATAGGTCTGACAACACAATATAGCTGAAATTACCCAGTCCAGTCTAGCCCATAATTCAAAGAACTACCTTTTCACTTCTGAAACCATCAATACAATCAAACCTCACACCTATATTTTGAATAGTACCGAACCAGCTGTAATAACCCATACTCGCATCCTCAAATGAAATCACATGATATACCACATAATCCAGCACCTGCAATGATAACTTCTGTTCACTGCAGCAGTCCACAACAACCATATACCTATAGAAACCTCTTATTAGCTAAAGCCCCATTCCAACACTTCATATCCTATCAATGATAATGAAACACACAGCAACCCGTAACCATTTCTCAGATCAACTATTCATGAAACCACTTCCTTTATACTGATACCACAGCAGATTTCCGAGCCCAACCTCGATATAAATCCTCTAACCAGCCAAAATCACATCAATTTGCATTTACTAATAACTCCAATGATCACCTCGAATTCAACGCACCACTCGGGTGATATGACAACTCATCACAGCCCTAAGCCACAACTTGCATAATCCACGCACCAATGATGGGCGGTCTGAACATACTCAAATCATGACAAATGACTCAAACGAAAGAGTTGTAACTCAAATTCCTCGGTACCATCACATCCTAAGGCTGGGACCCCATCCCACATCATAGAAATAGAATACCTGGACCTACCCCAAAGGGTTTAATCTCCACGTAGCCTCGCTACAATGCGCGATCTTATCCAACCATTGTTACGCATGAAATACCTCAAGTCGCTATGCTCAGAATAGACAGCCAAGCACAGATTGGTGTCTGAAACCAAACAATCCATCACACACACGGTGAGGCAAGTAATATACACCATTCAATCCTGAAAGGACACAACCGATGCGCCATTCACCGAGCAACAACCAATATGGACTTTCTTCAGAAACCAGGAAGAAAGACATACCAAATAACATATGGAAAATTATTCTCAACATCACGCGTAACCCGACCCAGATAACATACCCGTGGCGGCGTGCCACCTGATCCACACAAATATCTCACATAGGGAGATGCACATCAAGCCAAATTTGCTCATTATAACAAAATACTAAGCATCGGTTGTAAGCATGCTGACTGCATACAATGTCTACATATAGCGTTGTAAGCTACAAAACTCAAACACAACTGAGGTCCTTCCCCCTCAATTACCACTATGAATCTCGATAACACCGCACTGTATGTGCCCAAAGTCTGAAAATCACAACGCCTCGCAACACCGAAAAGCAACTCATAGATCTCCCCATATCACTAACAAGCTCAATAATGATAGATTCACCCTATCCCTTAACAATACATATCGGGGCCAACCAAGCCATCTCAATCTGAATACATAGCCACATCGGCCTGCCAACGAACTCATTGCCAAGAAGCCTGAAGCTGCTCCTTCCAATTTTATAATTCCTGCCGGAGCCGTACGATACGGTGCCCGACACCAAATCAATACCAAAGTCCACAATCTCGCCCGGCGACATGCCCGGCCACAAGAAATGCATTTGAAAAAGTCCTTCAATACCAGAACTGAATCAATGGTAGAAACCTCTATACTGACATCCGTCACAAAGGCCCAATTAACAAAAGCAATCCTTCCCAGCCGTCCGATGATCTATGGAATACCAACCACTCTACCATAACATAATCTGATGCACCTCGCCACGCAACCGGTGGCATTTTCCGACATAGCCCATAGCACAATAGTCTAGAATAACCCACATTGTGACAACCGGTCTACAGCTCAACACCGCATGCAAAATCTAATATACCAAGCCACACTAGGATAACATGAGAACTTTTATCTCCCTTCTGCGCCGCAGACATCGACGCACTCAACTAGTTAAGAACTTTCATTGATCCCATTAAGAAGGAAAATCATTACACACT
>MU700493.1:2238-47868 GCA_026770625.1 Nicotiana glauca
TTTCCCTGTGTTAGGTAAAGCTTATGGTTATAGCTGAGGTGATTAAGTATTGTAACAGGTTAGTTATAGATAGGGTGGTTGTGTGTGATAGTCAGTTAGATGTAACTGAGGTGGTTAAGTGTGATAATAGGTTGGTTATAGCTGCGGTGGTTAGATGTTGGAATTAATATGGCAGTTAGATGTTGGAACTAATGTGGTCATGGAAATTCCCTTGCCGGGACGTAAGTATTTAATGTGTATTCTCCCTTGCCGGGATGATTGAACTATTAACTGTGCTCCCTTGCCGGGATATTTGCTATGTATTTATCTGCTGTGTGTCCCTTAATTGTGGTTGTTGCTTGGGGACTCAAACTGTTAAATGATATTGAGGAGCGGGTTGCACGCCGCAACAAATGATAGTGAGGATCGGGTTGCGCGCCGCAATGATGATAAATGATAAATAATATGGATCGGGTTGCACGCCGCAACGATGGTAATTGTGGAGCGGGTTGCACACCGCAATGATGTTAAATGATAAATAATGTGGATTGGGTTGCACGCCGCAACGATGGTAATTGTGGAGCGGGTTGCACACCGTAACGATGATGAAATGTGGATCGGGTTGCACACCGCAACGATGGTAATTGTGGAGCGGGTTGCACGCTGCAACGATGGTAAATTATGGAACGGGTTGCACGCCGCAACAGTTGTTGACATCTGTAGTTATGTTTGAATATTTATTCTTGTTTCACTGTGGAGTTAAGCTGTTTTGGTTGTTACTCTGGATTAAATGTTTATTTGTATTTTCCCGCAGCATGTTCCCCCTCCCTTGATGTTGATTTCTTGGTGTTCGATATTTCGCTGTATATTTTGTAACTGTGCAGGTTTATATGGTGTCCAGTCTAGCTTCGTCACTACTTCGCCGGGGTTAGGCTAGGCACTTATCAGCACATGGGGTCGGTTGTGCTGATTCTACACTTCTGTGCATTTTTGCACAGGTCCAGGTTTTGAGCAGCAGTAGCAGCAGTAGTTCAGGAGCAGGATTTTTATTATCACGAGACTGAGGTAGCCTTGCAGGCGTCCGCAGGCCCGGCGTCTCTTCTTATGTTTTTCATTTATACTGTTGCCTCATTGTTTCGAGACAGACAGCTGCTATATTTCTTTCAGTCCTTTATATGTAGTCTATTCTTAGTGGTTCGTGAGTATGTGACCCTAAATATTGGGTAGAGGATATTGTTGAGCATTTCGTATTTATTTCAGACTTATAAAATTAGACTTCCGCAGTTATTGTTGTTACTATTACTGATGCTATTAATTGACAACATAATGGTTTTACTAATGAAAATGGTAAGTAAGTTGGCTTGCCTAGCTACCACGAGTAGGCGCCATCACGATCCCGATGGTGGGAAATCCGGGTCGTGACATTAAGGCCAAGGGCCTTCGCCATCAAATATTCAAAGGTTCAACCTCTCTCGAACTCAAGACGGGTCGTTATTTCGATAAGTTTGAAATAACACCCTTAAGGCCGAGGCCTTCGCCATCAAATACTCAAAGGTTCGACCTTGCTCGAACTCAAGACTGGTCGTTATTTTGATAAGTTCGAAATAACACCCTTAAGGCCGAGGGCCTTCGCCATCAAATACTCAAAGGTTCGCCCTTCCTCGAACACAAGATGGGTCGTTTTTTTAATAAGTTCAAAATAACACCCTTAAGGCCGAGGGCCTTCGCCATCAAATACTCAAAAGTTCGACCTCGCTCGAACACAAGACGGGTCGTTATTTCGATAAGTTCAAAATAACACCCTTAAGGCCGAGGCCCTTCGCCATCAAATATTCAAAGGTTTGACCTTGCTCGAACACAAGACGGGTCATTATTTTGATAAGTTAGAAATAACACCCTTAAGGCCGAGGGCCTTCGCCATCAATTATTCAAAGGCTCAACCTCGCTCGAACACAATACGGGTCATAATTTCGATAAGTTCGAAATAACGCCCTTAAGGTCGTGGGCCTTCGCCATCAAATATTCAAAGGTTTGACCTTGCTTGAACACAAGACGGGTCGTTATTTCGATAAGTTCGAAATAACAACCTTAAGGCCAAGGGCCTTCGCCATCAAATATTCAAAGGTTCGACTTCGCTCGAACACAAGATGGGTCGTTGTTTTGATAAGTTCGAAATAACACCCTTAAGGCCAAGGGCCTTCGCCATCAAATATTCAAAGGTTCGACCTCACTCGAACACAAGACGGGTTGTTATTTCGATAAGTTCAAAATAACACCCTTAAGGCCAAGGGCCTTCGCCATCAAATATTCAAAGGTTCGACCTCGCTCGAATTTGAGACGGGTCATCATTTCAATAAAGTTTGAAATAACGCACAAAGCAATAAGCCTTTCACAAAAAGAGGGAGCGAAACCGGGACTCGCCTGACGAGCCTTTATCCTATGGCAGAATCACGAAGCGCCAGAAAAAAGCTGAAACACATGGCAAATGGAGAAAAAAATTCTTTAATCATAAAATCATACGTGCGGGCTGTCGCCACTTACATCCGGCCAAAACCAGTCGGAAACTACAAGCAGAAAAAAAAAACAAGTTGATGCCAATCGGCAGACAAAATGAAACAAAGAAAATACAACTCTCTTCACTCAACGTCGCCACCGCCGTCTTCATCATCTCCCCCATCACCATCTGCACCCCCATCGGCCTCAGGCATTGCAACATCATACCTACAATTAGCACGAGCCTCGCGAGCCTTTGCTTGAGCCTCCTCGTAACTATCCTCGGTTACGGTGCTTGCCTCCTACAAGTTCTTAAAAATACCTCGCTCAAATTCAGCATAGACCCAGAGCTCATAGGCTTGGCAGGGAAAGGCAACACGAGATGGCCCAGCTTGAGCCCTCAACCGCTAGTTTTCCACCTCTAAAGCTGCGACTTGATTCGCCAGAACAGAGGCCTCCTGATTGACCGTACCGATTCGCTCCTCAAGCCTCGTCTCCCTCAGGGTCGCTATCGCCCTTTCCAACTCTTGCTGGGACTGAAGTATGTGAATCGTGTCCTCTAGGGACGCCGCTCTCACCAAAGCTTCGGACCAAGCTCTCTCGATACGCTTTAGGTCGGCAGCCTTGCTCTCTATCGCAACCAACATCCCTCTCCACTTAGCGCCCATCTCCTCGATTTTGATCTGGCTCTGTTCCATCTCTAACTGCGTCGACATCAACTTGTCCTGCAGATACTCGCACTCAGCTGCAACTCACCTACCCACTTCGAGTTCCTCATCTTTAAGGCGGAGTTGTTATTCAAGCTCACTTTTGCTATGGATCGTCTGCAACAGCTCCCAATCCCTCTTCTCCAATTCCTCACCCAAAGCCCGGTTACGGGGGTCCGACCTCAACCGTTCATGTAGATCGCGACATCGATTGCGATAGCGGCGGTATTTTTCCAACAACTACAAGAAAATCCTTGATCGAATGTTGGCCCTACGAATGCTCTCCACCTCCACCAGGTACGTCTGAAAAATCTTGAGGCAGTCAAACCAGAGTTTGTTTGCGTAAAATAAAAAAAAAATCAAAATCGAAATAATAACCAAGTACAACGTCCTCAGGCTCATGATGGCCACTTCACTCCTCAGTTTGGCATCTAGGAAATTCCACAAGGACTCATTTTCAGACTCCGAACATAGCAAGCTAAGCTGCGACACCAAGTTATCCCCTTGTGTCAAAAGATTCGCATTAGAAGGAATGTCAAGAACACGAGACGACCCACTCGCGTGAACCATCAAATGAGTAAGGCCCTCCTCGGACATCCTGACATTATCAGGGTCCAAATCAAACTCGGATTCATATTGGTCGACCACCACACTCTTCCCCTTCTCTGCCGCGAAAAGGGAGTACGACCCGCCGCAGATGGAGAAGGTACACTCAAAATCATGACGGTAGCACCAGGGTCCTGACTCCCCGTTCCGAAGGGACGTTGATCACCATCAGCAATGGGAACCCCGGATTAGTCCACTGCGATTGCCGAATCCATCTGGAGTAGGCCTCCGGTGCCAACTTCAGCAGATCGCTCTATTTTCGGAGAAGACACTGCAACAGCATTATCCCTTAGGTCCGCTGGGGGAGACTCATCTAAATTGATCACAGTCAGAGGCGCCTCTTCAAATGCCACCCTCCTTCTCTTCGACGTTCCTTCCTCTTCTCCAGTCGATGGTAATCTATTAGCAGGACAAACGACGTCGGTTGGAACTTCCTGAGAGGCCACCCTTGCCGGAGTGGCCAAAGTCGCAGACTCGACTGAAGCCGCCCTCGATGAAGAAGGAGAGGCAGGAACTGCAACAAAGTGAGCAGACGCGACCGGCCGTCGGAAGGCCAGCTGAGGAGCCCTTCTCTGCACTCTTCCTGACAACGGCAAACGATGATTCAAGAGATGTAAGACAAGAACGAAAAGGCAAAAAATAAGAATACTCACCATCCAGGGGCCTACGACCAAACCTATCATGGAAGGTGGACCAAGTTCTAACCCTACTGTGTGGGGAAGGACGACTTTGACCAACTCACGAATCCTCTCCAAAGGCGGCGGGGGAAATCTTTCGGTTGCGAAATCATAAAGTAGGTCAGTACATGCAACACGAAAAGTAAAGGAAAAAAGAAAAATCAGACGCCTTGCTAATCAGAGGCATGGACTTACGGGTAAAATTCAACACTTCAGGTAATCCGTTTGGGTCCGCCATTAGGTGCTCGGTCTGAATATAGAAAAAGTTTTCATAAAAATGATGGTTGGTCCTGTCTTCCATCTTCACCACCAGTCTTTTTGACCCCGAGGGTGCGCATGTATCATCGACCCCTGAATCAACTGGGGGGAACAGATTGAGGACGTGGTCCAAAGTAACCTCGTGACCATTGAGCTCCGCGTACTTGATAAACATGAGGAATAGCTTGTATAGGTAGGGAGAGAGCTGGGTAGGGCATACCTCGTAATAGCAGCAGAAGTCTACCACCAACATTGGGAGCGGAAGGTTGTACCCTACCAGGAAGGGATAGGCGCATAGAACATGCAAAACCCTGGATGGTCAAATTGAACCCAGTCGTCTCTTCCCGCCGGCACCATCTCAACGAAGTTTGCGATACCTCATCTCTCCCTCAAATCTGCTATCCCTACTTAACCTATGAGGGGACGAACCTCTTACAGCTCAGCTCCACCATTGGCACTAAAATCGACCACATCCCTCCCTGAGCGAGGTAAAATTTCATCCACAAACGGAACCTCTTCGTCTTCGATCGACTCCACATCTCCGGTAATCGGAACGGGATTCTCAGTCACTGGAGAATCAGTAGGAAGATTATCACGGGAAGAAAGACTAGCCATTTTTGCTAATAAAAGGAAAAAGGACTCATCAGATGAAATAAAAGGATTAGAAACTGCGATAGGCAAAAGATAGCCTGAAATCTAAAATAACAGAAAGGAAGATATCTTGAAAATTCTCTCAAGATTAATGATGAAGTGTGAAAAACTGGAGGCAGATTCCCTCATTTATAAGGGGCATAAATTCCCCAAGCGCGAAACCCAACAGTCGCCATTCAAATATGATGGGATGCAAAACATTTCGATTTTCTAGAAACGTGTGTCATAAAGACTGATTGAGCGAAAAGACACTCCATTCCCCAGCTGACGTTTCGGTTGCGAAATCGTCGTAACGGTCCACAGGTACTGATAAGGTATCCTCAGAAAATTCTAAAGTACGCAATACGATTAACGAGCAAAATGGCAGTAAGATTCTTTCCGACTATGTTGCATATGTGATCCGCCCGTCGGAGTCATCAAGTTACAACCCCGCCGAACGTAGAGACTAACTGTATTGGTCAGAAATCTGACCGTACCGACCGAGGCAGTCACGACCCTTTTTTTTAGTCGGCGTATAAAAGAAGTCAACAAAACCATTTTGACTCCATCGCCACGATATTCTTTGTTAGTGATAAGGGTATGCCCCTCACCCCGACCTGTAAGCTCCCATAATCGTGACAAGACGAGTTGTGGCTAAGAAAAAGCAGCTTTCTCTGGGCTATAAATATGAAGAGAAGAGAGCCAGATAAGGGGGGCGACTTCTCTCAAAAATGCCAACAAGCCAAGAAATAATAGATCATCCACTCCAAGAAAAAACTCCATCCTGAGATAAGGGAGAGCTATTTGTAACTTCTTTCCCCTCTAAGGAGGGGGAGTTCAAAACTTTACTATGAATAAAACATGCTGCGACGTTTCTTTCATTTTTTGTACTCAAATTTCGTTTCTTTATCTTCAGATCCGATATGAATTATGATTGACTACGATTTACCCCTTTATCTCTTTGATTGATTTGCTTAAAAAGACTTTAACATCTTTTGATTCAAACATGAACAAATGCAGGATGCAGATAGTTATAAACTACCGAAGGTTTTGGTGCAGCAATAGTTTCTTACATTTGCACTTGTACACAATGCCTCGGTATTTGATCAAGTATATAAAGGATGATATGGTGGCACAATTGAAGCACATGAATTACGAACTACTAAATTAAGAAGACGGCAGCACCATACTCATATCTTGCACCTATAAAAAAACATGAGATGACCATTAATATTTCTAGTGAAAAAATCAGACATAAGAAATATTTAGTTGAAAACAAAAAGGCATGAAATCTACTTACACATATCAAAGCAAGATGATCAATATAGTTGTGGATGTATATGTTGATATTCAATTTTTTCTCAAGTATTTTTTATACCCAAAATACTTCCAAAATAGCATCTTTGTGTATATATAAGCACACCAAAGAGTTTTGGTATTTTTAACGATTTTTTAAACCAATTTATTGCCTATTTTAATACAACAAAATCCAATAATTATTCTCAAAATTATCATTTTGGTGAACAACCCATTTTATTCTTATATTTATATCAAAATATAATTAAGGTAATTTTTGCATATTTTTACAAATTTGTTTGGTATTTTTAAAGCTAAATTGCATATAATTAGAATTATAGCCTATCTCGTAATTTATAACATTTTATGTTTACAAAATTAATCTCAGTATTTTTAAATTAGTATTTATATAATATTCATTTATCCAATACTCTTAATTTGCTTTTAAAATTTGTATTATTATTTTTATAAAAAATTAAAAGGAAAAATTGGCTATTTACGATTTTGCTTCAATTGCATTTCAATTATAGCTAATTTGGCAACCCCATTCAGCCCCAAATTCAAGCCCAAATTGCCCAGCCTAATTGCAATTTAATGGCCAAACATCATCATCATCAAATATGAGAAAGAAATATAAATCATTCACAATATCATATAAGTACTTATAACCCCAAAAATCAACTTCTTCGTCTCTTTCTCCTCTTTTCGAATCCACAACCCAAATATTCTAATTCCGTATCCAAAGACACGAATTTGAAAGAAGCACAATAATAACTTTTTTCTCTCTTTCAAATTTATGAAGCTCAAACGTCCCCACCCCATAAAACCTACACGACTCGATAGAGCTTAGTGAGATTTATCATTTCGCATTGTTCTCGTCCCCAGACTCTGGTGACCAAATTGCTACTAGTCGTCGGCGACCTCTATTGACCATCATTTTGACTTGAATGATTTTTTTGTTGGTGAGACTGTTAACGACCTCGGGTCATCTGGAGCTTACGGTCATAATGCACATCAACAAGAAAATCGCGTTTCGGTGTTGGACCTTCTTTTTCTTACCAGCTTCGGTGTCGTCTCAGGCTAGTTAAAAAAACTCTAAATCTCTGGGATTGTGTAAATCCTAGTTCCTTTTTCTCTTTTTATTTCTATCTTTGTCGTATTTAGGTTTAGAACTAGTAAAATGGACCGCGCTTCGCGGAATTGGAGTTACAATTTTTTTTCTTATTCTTCAACATTAAAAATAACCAAAAAGTAAGTTTTGGCAACTACTAAAATAATTTCCACTTTTCTTACAATAGATATTTTAAGATACAAGTTTATAATTTTAATTAAGATGTATTTCATAAAGCTTTTCAAAATGAACCTAAAAATTCAAATCAAACGTAATCTTGTGAAAACAAAAAGTAGCAAGTTATAACAGTGTTATCTCATACTAAATTTCTTCTTTCACATCAGAAATATTTTTCCTAAAATATAATTCAAATATAATTTTCTCTAGTTTTTATCATCTAAACATACTAAACTTTACTAAATAATTAGTTTTAGGTGAAATTACCATTTTATTATTATATCTATTGAGCAAAAATATTTATGTAGGTAAACATAATTTTATACACGATTCCATTATTTAATATATATTAGATACACCTATAAGTTAGAATTATTTAACCAAAAAAATAGACTTTTTAGTCAAATCTAGAAAATAGAAAAATCGGGTTACTGATAATCGAAAAATAAACAGAGAAAAGAATTTCCAAGTATTCAGATATAAAAGTTTGTAAAATCAGAATATATTTCAATAGTGCCCTCTTTCCACTTATTACATATTTCTCCTTTTATAGGTCCTTTTGGAGAATCCTTGTAAATATACGTTACACCTAAGTCATAATGAAGCTATTATGAATATTTAATGACATTAAATGTTGCGTTACATAATTATTACATTGAATACAAATATTCCTTAACGGCTCCGGTATTTATTTCTCTTGAAACGTTGTATCTTTATCTTCTTATTTGACCCGGTTCGTTATCCTTTTCGTATCTCGTACGTAATTACGCTTAAATAGGGGCGAGGCTTCCGAGCCTCTTATCTCATACCTCCTTTTTTGATCCCGTATCTCTTTTTTATCCTTTTATCTCGTACCTCTTTTATCCTGTACCAGTCTATGATTCTTTGACCAATTATAACCTTTTGATGGTTCCATGTATCATGCCTTATCATCATTCATTTATGTATATATTTTTCCCTAATACAGATAGTCCCCCCACTTTTCATTTATTCATCAGTTTGAATACTTGGGAAGTGAATTTCATAAAAGGAGAATTTTTATCACCATTAATACTCTGATAAAGTTGACGCTTCAACTGTCATTTCCTTTTAATGAACTAGACACGTGTTGCTTCCTCATTGGTTGTACTGTCTCGCAACATTTTTTTTAGGTTTTCTTTTTGGCTTCACTTTTCACGAAATATCAATTATCATTATTACAGTTCCTTCATCATCGTACTTTTTCCAATAGTATAAATATAGCTTCTTTTTTTGCCCTGTTCCTCATAAATTGAATTGAACACTTCCGCTTTGCAAATTTTCTCCATCATTCCGTGCTTTAATTCAACTCTTGTATCCATGGCTTCATCAAATCCTAACCCTAGGAAAACTCCTATTCTAGATAATTTTCCTAATGCTCCTGTAAGACATAGAAGAGGAGGTAGATTACGCAATTTAAGCTCCAATTGTGGTAGCACTTCAACGCCTCCTTCTGGTTCTGGTCCTTCTTCTGGAACCAGGGGTTCGCATTCTCAAAGGGGTTCCTCTCGAAGTAAGGATTCTTCTGAGCCACTGCGCAAACCCTTGGTGGAAGAAATTATTCCCACAGAATTTTCTTTTCACCATGATAAAGAATCCTTAAAAACTCAAGTTGTTTCACTAGATCGTGCTGATCCTTATCCCACTCTAATCACAAGTGCTTTGGCACTCGTAGTTAGGAAGGAGTGTCATTGGGCTGGAGATTTCTCAATTATTATTCCTAACCCAAATCAAAGAATCACCTTTTATATTTTAGGTTATTCCTTTGTTTATACCTACCCATTTACTTTAGGGTTCAAATCAGCCATCGATCCGGTCATTCTAAACTTCTGTCACTTCTTCGATGTTTGTTTGGGTCAAATTGGACCAATAGTATGGTGAGTTGTTGCCTGCTTGAGGCATCTTGCTAGTAAGTCCAACGTAGAATTTACTTTCCCCTATTTAATTCACCTCTACTCTCCCAGGTTTTTCCGAAACGAAATATTTGGTTTAGCAGTAAGAAGCAAAAGAGAGTTGGTGAATCCTGAAGATGATAAGGACCGGGCTGGTATGTTTGGTATGTTGCTGCCCCCACCATGGGTTTAGTCGGTGAAAGAAATATCCGCTTCCCAGAGAAGTGGAATTTTACACGTAAGTGTTAAATATCCCTGTGCCTTTTTTTTTCAACCTTACCTGTTTTTTACTATTGTGTTTCTTTTTCAGCAACCATGGGTATGGTTGAACCCGTATCCAATATCCGTGGTTAGGTAGAAAAACTTTTGAAGGTTGTTCCATTGGAAGGTAGGACGTGGAAAACCCTTTCCAGTCGCTACGGTTGGAAACCAAAGACTCATGGTAAGAGTTTGTGTTTTTTTTTACCTTAAGTATTTCTACTGTCTTGGCTTTTTAACCTTCCTTTTCTTAGATTTTGCCACTCGAGGAGTTAATCTTGAGGGTATCTTGACATCTCGTGGCCAATACATATTCGTAGGATCGAATCAAGATATTCCAGCTCCCCCGAGGTCTGAGAAAAGAAAATTAGTCCTTGAAGATGATTCTGAAGGAGAGGGTGAGGGCTCCTTGGTAACTAGACCATGAGCCAGGAGACGAATTGTTTGTGATGATGAGATCAATGTCTCTCCTGACCTGCCCCTTTCCGAACCTATCATTGTTACAGCAGTCATTCCCGATGATGACATTTCTCCCTCGTCTGCTACTGTTGACTCTATAAACCAGATTTTTATCAGTAGTTTTAGTAGTGGTCCTTTAGGTCCGGTTTTGGATGAGCTTTCCTTATCTTCCTCTACTGCTCCTGTGATTGTTTCTCTGCCTCCCTCATCTGTAACTTCTATTCCTTTCTCTACTGCCCCTTCTCCGACAATCACTCCTCCCATAGTTCATTACACAGAAGTGGGTTCCTCGAGTAAGAGTTCCACTATGAGGAGTGTTACTATTAAAGTTCCTGCTAATAGTAGTCTCTTGAGGAAATCTGGGCAAGCCGACACCTGGCTCGAAACTTTGATCGACCCCATTGAGAAAGCAAAACTTGAGAGTCATAGTAATATGACTCTCCTGAACAACATTGTTCATGCCAGTCTGAAGGTATTCCTTAATCTCTTGTTTTATCAAGATTCTTTTTCCTTTAGGAATTTTTAATCTTATATCTTTCACATGAACAGGTCAACCTCATTGGTACCGAGCTTATGAATCGAGTTCCTCATTTATAGAAACTGGCTCGTGACCTAGAGAAAACTGCTGACGATGCAGAAGAGGCTGCTCATGACTCTCAATTGGAGGCCAACAATTGGAAAGGCCAGTATGAAAGTTCGCAGATTGATATGGACATTTTGGAGAAGAGAAAAAGTTCCCTAGAGAAACAAGTCCAAACTCTTACCTCTGAATTGGCAACGGCCAAGGCTATTTCAGATCAGTCTAAGAGAGAAAAAGAACTTTTTGCGGAGAAATTATCCATGGTTGCTGATGAAAATAAAGCTCTAAAAGCTTTGTTAGCTCAGAAGGAAATACATGCAGAAGGGGTGGCACAAGAGCTTACTCGAGTACAAGAAGATTTGTGAGCCTCTGCAGACAAAATTTCGTGCTTTGGAAAATTCTCACACCTCATTGTAGTTATCTCATGATTCTATTTTGCTTAAGAATGAGGAGCTCAAGAACGAAGTTACGGCCTGGGAGAAGGATTATGAACTTCTCGAGGAATCCTCCAACATTGAAGTGAGTTGAACTTTTCTCAAGACCCATCGTGACACTTTGGTAGAGGTGAGCCAGGAAGATTTTAACCTTGAATCTGAGTTGGCTAAGGTAAATGAAGCCATTGAGAGAGCACAACAGCCACCGGATTTTTCATCTCCTGAAACTAGTCTTCCCGTAGTTGAAAACCCTTTGATTGAGGTTCCTTCAAATGAAGCTTCTTTAGTTGAGACTACTTTGGATGAAGCTTCCATAGATGAAGTTCCTGTATCTGAAGTCCCCGTGTCTGCTGTACCCGAGACTCCTATGACTGATGAGATCACTGCTAGTATTGCACTTCCTTTAAGTTCTTTCGCACCTATTGCAAGTACCATGACTGAAGATCAACTCTTAGCTGTTGATGATGCAAGTGCAGTTGAGCCTGTAAATGATCCCTCTTCAGTTCTTTTACCTTAAAAGGTTCTTTTTTGTAATTTGAGGTTTCCCCTTTTTGCAGGTGCCCCTCTGGAAGTCTATGTTCAAAGTTTTTGGTTTCTTATGATAACTTTTTGTAATTGAACTCCTGACTTAGAGTTTTTTAAGACTTCAAGTCCCCAAGCTTTGTTTAAGGGGCACTTTTGATTCGATGATCAAGTTTTATACTTGATTTTTAATATTTAAGAAGTTCATTTTTCTCAAACTCCCATATGTTCTATTCATGTCTCTTATTTTTGTAGGACTTAAAGAATATATTGCATTTTTATTTTTTGAAAATGCTTTCATTATTCTCACGATTAAATAACATGAGTTTTATAAAATAGGGCCCTTTTATATATTGACACTTGATGAAGAAGACGTCTCAACTTCATAATGGTGTTTTATACGATGTAAGAAATAGGAACATACATATTTCTCTGAAATAACTTGAACAAGTTTTTATTCTTGAACTTTTACAAGTTGTAAATCATTCCTTACATGTATTTGAATTACATCTATAACTTTCTCGTAACTATTTTTCTTGTAACAGATTCACAAAAAACAGAACAGTAGATACATGGTTTTTTCTTATAACCCGTTTTAGTATACAGCCTTCACCCTAACTATTTATGAAGTATAGTTGAAATGCTCTGCTCAACTCCACCCGAGTACCTAACTCATGCTGTACAGCTCTCCAGAACGGCGATGTGAACTGAGTACCTCTGTCTGAAATGATGGAAACATGAATACCATACAGACAGACAATCTCCCAGATATAAATCTCCGCCAACCGCTCAGAAGCATAGGTAGTACACACAGGGATGAAATGCACAGACTTGGTCAGCCGATCCACAATAACCCAGATGGCATCAAACTTTCTCAAAGTATGTGGGAGTCCAGATACAAAGTCCATGGTGATCCGCTTCCACTTCCACTTCCACTTCGGAATCTCTATCTGCTGAAGCAATCCACCCGATCTCTGGTGCTCATACTTCACCTGCTGACAACTAAGGCACCGAGCTACAAATCCAGCTATATCTTTCTTCATCTGCCTCCACCAGTAGTGCTGCCTCAAATCCTGATACATCTTTGCGGCACATGGATGAATGGAATACTGCGAACTATGGGCCTTCTCTAGAATCAACTCCCGAAGCCCATCAACATTGGGTACACAAACTTGACCTTGCATCCTCAATACCCCGTCATCACCTAAATTCACATCTCGAGGATCACTATGCAATACTTTTTCCCTGAGGACAAGCAAATAAGGGTCATCAAACTGACGCTCCCAGATACGATCAAACAAGAAAGACCGAGAGACCACACAAGCTAGAACCCGACTGGGCTACAAAAGGTCCAACCTCACAAACTGGTTGGCTAAGTCCTAAACATACATTGCCATGGGCCTCTCTCCTGCTGGTAAATAAGCCAAAACCCCCAAACTCTCTGCCCGACAACTGAAAGATCGGCCACCACATTGGCCTTGCTCGTGTGATACAAGATAGTGATATCATAATCCTTCAGCAGCTCTAGCCATCTCCTCTGACGCAAATTAAGGTCGTTCTGCTTGAACATATGATGTAAACTTTGGTGATCAGTATAAATCTCACAAGGCACACCGTACAAATAATGGCCCCAGATCTTCAAGACGTGAACAATGGCAACTAACTCAAGATCATGGAAAGGATAATTCTTCTCATGTACCTTCAACTGTCTGGACACGTAGGCAATCACCCTACAGGCCTACATCAATACCACTCCAATCCAACTCTCGAGGCATTACAATAGATAGTATAAGACCCCAAACCGGTAGGAAATGTCAAAACTGGGGCTATAGTCAAAGCTGTCTTGACCTTCTGAAAGCTCTCCTCGCACTTTTTTGTCCATTGGAATGAAGCACTCTTCTGGGTCAATCTGGTCATAGGTGTTGCAATAGATGAAAACCCCTGAACAAATTGATGGTAATAACCCCGACAAGCCAAGAAAATTGCAGATTGGTTTGGGCCAACTCTGCACTGCCTCAACTTTCTTTGGGTCCACTTGAATACCCTCTCTCGCGACCACGTGACCCAAGAATGCCACGGAATCCAACTAAAACTCACATTTCGAGAACTTAGCATACAACTTCTTTTCTCTCAAGGTCTGGAGCACTGTCCTCAGGTGCTACTCATGATTTTCACGACATAAGGAATATATCAGAGTGTCATCGATAAAAACAATCACGAATGAATAAAGATATGGCCGGAAAACACTGTGCATCAGGTGCATGCAGGCTACTGGGCCATTAGTCAGCCCAAATGACATAATAAGGAACTCGTAATGACCATACCGATTCCTGAAGGCAGTCTTCAGGATATCTGGCTCCCGAATCTTCAACTGATGATAGCCTGAATGCAAATAAATCTTATAAAACACACAAGCACTTGTAACTGATCAAACAGGTCATCAATACGAGGAAATGGATAACTGTTCTTCATTGTCACCTTGTTCAACTGGCGATAATCAATGCATATACGCATAGAACCATCCTTCTTCTTCACAAATAAGATAGGAGCAGCCCAAGCTGATACACTGGGCCGAATGAAACCATCATCAAGTAATTCGTACAACTGCTCCTTCAACTCCTTCAACTCATGAGGAACCATACGGTATGGAGGAATAGAAATGGGCTGAGTGCCTGGTAACATATCAATGCCAAAATAAATGTCTCTATCAAGCGGCATGCCCAGAAGATCAGCTAGAAAAACAACAGGGAAACCCCATACTATTGGAACTGAATCAACAGAAGGAGTACCCATACTGACATCTCTCACATAAGCTAGATACGTATCACAACCTTTCTCAACCATACACTGAGCCTTAAGGAAAGAAATAACTCTACTTGGAGTGTAACCTAAAGCCCCCTCCACTCAATGCACGGTACACCTGGCATGGCCAGTGTCATGGTTTTGGCGTGATATTTAAGAATAGTATAATGGGGCGACAACTAGTCCATGCCCAAGACAATATCAAAATCAACCATGCTGAGCAATAATAAATCGGCTCTGGTCTCAAAACCACTAAGAACAACCAAACACGACCGATAAATGCGGTCCACAACAAGAGAATCTCCCACAAGAGTAGAAACATAAACAAGGGAACTCAAAGAATCCCGAGATACACCCAATTGCGGCGCAAAATAAGAAGACAAATAAGAATAAGTTGAGCCTGGATCGAATATAATCGATGCATCTCTGTGACTGACCAAGATAGTACTTGTGATGACAGAATCGGAGGCGACAGCTTCAGTACGGGCGGGAAGAGCATAGTATCTGGCCTGGCCTCCCCTTTGAGGTCAACCTCTACCTCCCCGACCTTTACCTCTGGCTGGATGGGTCGATGGGGAAGCAACTGGTGTTGGGACCATATCCTGAGAACTCTGTGGGGTATGCTGTGGCTGAAGAGTCCGTGGAGGTGCACCCTTCCTAAGTCTGGGGCAATCCCTCACCATATGGCTTGTGTCAGCACACTCAAAACAAGCTCTAGGAGGATGTGGCGGCTATGACTGGCTCGGGCCAGGTCTACTGGATTGACCACTGGAAGCACTTCGTGCAGGAGGCGCATTAGATACTGGAGGTGCATAATAAGGCTCCTGAGGCCTAGGTGGAGCTGGAATACCACTGGCTGCTAGAAAAGCTGAATAAACGGGGTGACTCGTATGACCCCTACCATGACGACCTGTAGCTAGGGCACGGGCACCAAAATAATGACCCGACTCTCGAGACCTCTTGGCCTCCCTCTCCTCTCTATCCCTGGCATGCATACCCTTATTCCTTCTAGCAATGCTCACCACCTGCTGTTAAGATATATCCATCTCTAACTCTCGATCCATGCTAGACCTGATGCTGGGAATAAGCCCCTCAATAAACGAATGAACCTTCTCGCGAACCGTGGAGACCAAAGCTGGTGCATGTCTAGCCATGTCGGTATAATAGACAGCATACTCTGATACAGTCATAGTACCTTAGCGCAAATGCTCAAACTCCACGTGCCAGGCGTCCCTAAGACTCTAGGGGACATACTCCCTCATAAACATCTTCGAAAACTGACCCCAAGTAAGGGAAGCTGCCTCATCTGGATTGTCTAACTCATAAGCACGCCACCACTGATAGGCAACTCCTCGAAGCTGGAAGGTAGTGAAGGAAACCTCGCTCGATCTTGATATGCCTATAGTACGAAGGATACGATAGAACTCCTCAAGAAATCTAAGGGCATCCTCTGAGGCTAGCTCACTAAAAGTCGGAGGCTGATACTTCTTGAACCTCTCAAGCCTTTTCTGCTCCTCCTCGGGCTGAGTTGGGGCTATCAGCTATATAGGAATAGCCTCTAGGACCTGATCAATATGCACTCGCTGCTCAGGAGTGCGGGCAGCAGGAGTCTGTGCTCCTCCCTCAGCTAGGGATATAGCTGCAGCAAGGGGAAGCAACCCTGCCTGAGCTAGAGTAGTGTACATGGTCATAAACTGCGCCAATATCTCTTTGAGTGCTGGAGTAGTAGTGGCAGACGCATAAGGAGTCTGGACTCTGGCTGGTACTGCTGGTGGTACCTTGGCGGCAGCTCTCGCGGGTGCTCTGACTACACCACGAGCGCGTCCTCGGACTCTACCCTGGCCCCAACCTCTGACGGCTCCAGTAGGGGGCGCGGGTGCCTGATCATCTCGCGTAACACGTTTACTTACTATATGTGAAAGAGTAAACGATAGACGTTTAGAATTGTGATATCAAGAATCTCACACGACAAGGAAATCAAATGAAGTGGAATTTTCCTAATAGTTACATAGCCTCTCGTAGCTAAGTACAGACGTCTCCGCATTGATCAGCGAGACTCTAATAAACCAACTTATGATTCATGACTCTCGTGAACCTAGAGCTATGATACCAACTTGTCACGACCCCAGTTTGCTCTCCGTGAACCATCATGACGGCACCTAGTCTCTATGACTAGGTAAGCCTAAAATGAGGAAAAATAAACCAAATTGCGAAAGAAAAAAGTTAAACACAGATAGAGTAGTAAAACGACATTTAAAAGTGCCGCTCGACATACATAACGTTAACTCTCAAAATCTAATACATATTCCCAAAACCCGGAAACCCATGAATCACAAGCTAAGAATACTACATAGTGTTCTAACTCCAGAATGTCAAAACAAAGTAAATACAGAAGGGTTGTAACTATAAGAGAGAATAAAGAGAGACTCTTCGGTCTGCAGATGCAGCAGATATACCTCAAGGTCTTCAAAAGATCGCCTTGCCTCAAGGATGGTAAGTCTGAGTAGAGGTACCTGGATCTGCACATGAAAAACATGTGCATGAAGGGCAAGAATACAACATAGTGGTACTTAGTAAGTGCCAAGACTAACCTCGGTCTGGAAGTGATGAGGAAGGTCAGGGCCCTACTGAGATTAAATATAATATAAGTTTGAAATTGTAAAACAGAACAATATAAATGAGTGTAGCAATAAGGGCAACATATGTTGTAAAGAAACATAAAACAAGTGATCACGGTAAACAGATACAACTCAACTCAAAGATAACAACCGGGAATCTCCTCGGATACCGTCCTGTAGTCCCCAAATATAATATCCGCTGGATCTCCCAGGTGCAGTTCCGTAGTCCAACTCATAAACGTGCAGGGGATCTCTCGAAATACAAGTTCATAGTCCCAAATAAAAATTCTCAGTACCGGGGAATCTACTGGGTGCAATCCCGTAGTTCCAATGTAAAAGTGTAGGGGGATCTCTCGGAATACCATTCCGTAGTCCCAAAGTAAACATACAGGGGAGCTCCCGGGATACCAACACATAGCCCCAAAATAAATACACAGCAGCAACAAAATACCCAAATCAATCAATTTAACCAAGGTAAAACGGGTATTCCTAACTTAGCATGTTGTACATAGTTCAATTAGGACAGTAGAGCAAATAAGTAGTTAAATCAATTAGACATGCTTTCCTAAGCTAATAACAGGCTTAACTTGCAAGTAATGTGAATAGGATAGGAAAAAAATAAATTCTAAGTTCTTAATGGAAACCAGATTTTTCAATAATTAGCATAAGTATGCACTCGTCACCTTATGTACAAGGCATTTCAATTAACATATATCCAAATCCTAAGGGGAAGGTCCCCCACACAAGGTTAGGCAAGCCACTTACCTCGAACCAACTCAATAATTAACCCGACTCTTGCCACGAGTACTTGAATCCAAATGGCCCAAATCTATTCAATTCAATTTCAAGATGTAAATAACACTTCAAGTAACTGATTCTATAAAGAAATTTAAGCTAATACGCGAAATTAGGTAAAATCACCAAAACGCCCCTCGAGACCACATCTCGGAATCGAGCAAAATTTATATTTTCAGAATTCTCACTTCTCACGAGTTCAGTCATACCAAAAGTACCAAATGGGACCTCAATTGGCCCCTCAATTTATCACTCAAAGGCCTCTAATTAGACAAGCCTTAACCCATGGATTCCACTGATTTTCCTTAATTTTTGATGCTTAGAATGATAAAAATCACTAAAATAACAAGTTTCGGGACCAAGGACCTTACCCAATGACTCCTCTGAAAATACCTCTTGAAAAATGCTCCGAAAGCTTCTTCCATTTGAAAAGAGGTGAAAATAACTAAATTTCGCGAAGGCAAGTATTTATGTTCTGCCCAGCGATTTCCGCATCTGTGGTCCTGGGACCACTTCTCCGGTCCCACTTTTGCAAAAAAAGGGTCGCATATGCGAATTCTCACTTAAACTCATTTTTTGCATTTGCGATTCCCCATCCGTAGATGCGGTACCGCTCCTGCGGAATTTCTACCGCTTCTGCGATCCCTGCCTAACTTCCCCATTTCTGCTTCTGAGGTTGATCCACCGCTTTTGTGGCTCTGCACCTGCAGAAACCAAATCCCAGGTGCGGTTATAACAGATATCAACAGCTGAAGCTGCTTCAAACCATTCCAAAGCCTCCCGTCAACCATCCAAAATCATCCCGAGGCCCCCGGGACCTCAAACAAAGGCACCAACTAGTCACAAACCACTACCCAAACTTGCACCAATCCTTAAAACACCTAAAACAACATTGAAATGATGAATTAACCATGGATCCAAGCCTAAGAACTCAAAATACGCTTTCGATCTAAAAGTCTATCAAACCTCGTCCGAATGACCAAAAGTTTTGCACACACATCACGTTCAGCACTATGGAGCTACTCCAACTTCCGGAATTGCATTCCGACCCTTGAATCAAAATCTCACTATTGAGCCGAAAACTTCGAAAATCCATCTTTCGGCATTTCAAGCCTAAATTAGCTACGAACCCCAAAAACACAATCTGATCTAGCCCCTAAGCCAAAAATCACCCATCGAAGCTAACAGAACCAAGGGAATCCCATTCTGAGGCCGTCTTCACACTATTCTGACTACAGTCAAATTTCCGAGACTTAAGCTCTCATTTAGGGACTAAGTGTCTCGAAACTCTCCGAAACTCAAAAACTGAACATCTCGACAATTCAAAATAGCAGAAATAAATACAGGAAAAGTAGTTAATAGTAGATCGGTGCATAAATTCTAAAAATGACCGGTCGAGTCATTACAAAGATGCTTGTGGCTATGGGTAAAATCTTATCAGTAGCACAACATAAAGGTGGCTATTTTGCATATTTGGCAAAAAATAGCATTGGGCTTCAAAACATGCAAAAGCAGGTTTATGTCCTTAAATCTGCTAGAACTGGGTTTGACCTTGTTCAACCCCACAAATGGGGTAGTGTGTGTGGAGTATCAGTAGGAAATTTTATCTCATATAACAAAGGTTGATACCTTATTTATTTTAAATAAATATCCTTTTGAAAAATTATATTCTATAGCTGCCTTTTAATTTTTATAGCAAAATATCTATTTATGGTCACCTCCTACTCTTAAGCCATTAAATATGCGGTGTATTATTTTCTCCCTCTTTCTTTCAGATTTTTCTCTCACAAAATTACCGTATTTGATGTAAACATCTCTCTCCACGTTCTTTCTCTCCAATTTCTCTAACTCACATCTTCATTCTCTTTCTCATTCTCAGAAATCACGATTCTTCACTTCTAATTTCTCTCACTCACATCACCATTCTCTTCCCCATTCTTAGAAACCACGATTCTTCACTTCTTTATCTACATTGTCTCTCTTAATTTTCTATAATTTTTGCTCAAAATAGTTGTGGTAAGTATTTTAGTGTTTATATTTTTGCTTGTACGGTGTTTCTTCGATTTATCTCTTCTAATTTTTTATAAATAATAACCATTATTATGCTTTCAACTGAAAACTGAAATTTCCTCTCTAATGGCTGATTCAATATCTAGAACAGGGTTACTAGAGGCATACCCAATTTTGATGGGCCTTTTTTTTCTTTGCAAATCACTCAAGCGGAATTGAAATTTGCAGGTTCAGTAGCAAATACAGTTGTAGAGACGAGAACAAAAATACGCAATGACACATCGAAAGAAGCCCAAGTTGAGAAATCTTCGAAATAATCAACACTTCCCGAAGCAGAAAAGAGAAGAAAACCTATGGATGATGCTTTAGGTGTTAAGGAAAGGAGGTTAATACAGGAAATAACTCGGATACATGAGACGAAAAGGTAATTGTTGATGTATCTATATGTTATGACCCTAAACCCGGACGGGGTCGTGATGTCACCTCTCGTGAAGACAAGGCCAGCCAATTAAATCCAATTCACCCTTTTAAACAGTTAAGCAGTAATAAATAGACAAAACATGAGTAATTAAGCCAAAGTCTAAGCAAAAGATAGTATCATTTGCGGAATACAACCCAAACACAGCCCCGATATCGGGGTGTCACAAGTCACGAGCATCTAACAACACAGAATACTCCAAAGCAGCTACAGAGTTCAGAACAAAATTAAAGACATGAATAAATAAGATAGGGAGGAGCTCCGGGCTGCAAACGCTAATAGCTACCTAAAGACTCCTCAGATCCGCCTGAAGTTAGGAATGATCAGAACTCGGGAGCGGGACTAGATACGCTTGAATCTGCACATAAGGTGCGGGGAGTAAAGTGAGTACTCCAACTCAGTGAGTAACAAATGTAAATAATGACTGAAAGCAAGAAAACACAAAATGAACAAAGCATTCTATAATGAAGCAGTAAAACCATTTAACAACAATAAATCAATGAAAAGATAGGTGAAATCCTTTTTCAACAAGTAAGTAGGTAATTGACAGGCAATTAAGGAAAAATAAACACATAGAAGTTTGCCCCTCGGGCATAGTATCAACAAATCCGTCCCTCGGGCAACATCTCAGAACAATACCAGCCCCTCGGGCTCAATCTCACATCACACTGGGTACCCGCGCTTACTGGGGTGTGCAGACTCCTAGAGGGGCCCCTTATGGCCCAAGCGCAATATCAAACCATCTCGTTGTGTCATCACTAGGCTCTCAACCTCATATCAATCAAGCCACCTCGTGGCGTACATATCTCAGGCGCTCGGCCTCAAATCAATATCAATGTTTCCTCACAACATAGGCCTTCAGCTTTACTCAGTCAAAAATCCTCACAAGCTACTCGGGTAATAGTAAAATAGTATTTCTCAGCCCAAACATCATTTAAGTATTAAAATGGAGTAAACATGGCTGCGTATGAAAACAATGGAAAATAACATGATTGAGTTCAAGTATAAAGTCAAAATAGTGAGGAAATATCAATAAAAATTCCCGAAGGTTTCAAGTAGTTGGTACGAAGCCAAAATATGACATTCAGCCCAAATAATGATGATAGAAAATAGGTTTCAGTCAAATACGCGGTAAAATTATCAATCGTAATGGACCAAGTCATAATACCTAATAGTGAACGACCCCATGCTCGCCATCAAGCGTGTGCCTCACCTTAATATAGCACTACAATGTACAGTCCGGGGTTTCAAACCCTCAGACCATCATTTCCAATCATTACTCACCTCAAACCGGTCAAATCTCTAGCTCGCGATGCCTTTGCCTCTCGAATTGGCCTCCACTCGCATCGAATCTATCCAAAATCAGAACGAGGATGTAAAATAGGCTAAGGGAATGAAGCCCAAGCAAAAACAATCAATAAATAATACAAATCCTGAAATTACAAAAACCTGAACCCTGGGCCCACGTCTCGGAAATGGATAATTTTTACACCAATAGATTCCTTATCCCCCCACGAGTTCATACATATCAAAAGTTTAGAAATCCGACCTCAAATGGTCCATAAAATCCTCAATCATAGGTCTCCAATACTAAACCATAGTTTCCCCAATTTTCACCCTTATTTTCCATAATTTCTAGCTCTAATCCCTAAAATAATAGCATAGGAACGAGTTTTAGGTCCAAATTCCTTACCTCAATGAAGTTCCCTTGAAATCCTTTTTTCAAATCTTCCAAAAAGCTCCAAAGACGAGATAAAAATGGTGAAATAACTCAAAATTCGCGAAGGACACAATTTATATCTTCTGCCCAGACATTTTCGCATCTGCGGCCCTTTTACCGCTTCTGCGGTACCGCATTTGGGGTCCAAATCACCGCATCTGCATTCCTCACTTAAACTCCCCTTTCTACATCTGTGAAGTTATCCGCTTGTCCTGTTAGCCGCTCCTGCGGTTCCTGTCCCTCAAGCCCTTTTTCACTTCTGCGGTCCCCAATCGGCAGGTGCGAAAATACCAAAAACATCAAATTCAGCAGCCGCAACAAAGTCCAAACTTCTCCGTTAACCATCCAAAATCATCCCGAGGCCCCAGGACCTCAACCAAAAGCAAAAACATATCCTAATACCTTATTCAAATGTATTCCAATCTTCAAAACACCTCAAACAACATCAAATCATTCAAAACACATCGGATTCAAGCCAAGCTGTCTAAAATCTTCCGAACTCTGTTTTTGATAAAAAACCTAACCAAACCATGTCCGAATAACCTAAAATTTTGCACACACATTCCAAATGATATAACGAAGCTAATGCAACTTTCGGAATTCCATCCCTACCCCTAGATCAAAATCTCACCCAACAACCGAAAATTACCAAAATATCAACTTCGCCAATTCAAGCCTAAATCTACTCCGAACCTTCAAAACCCATTCCGATCACACTCCTAAGTCTCAAATCACCTCCCGAAGCTAACCAAACCATCGGAACTAACATCTGAGCCCTCTAACACCTAAGCCATTATTCGATTGACTTTTCTAACCTAAACTCACTCCAAAGAGACTAAGTGTCTCAAACTTCACCAAAATCATTCTGGATTCGATCCGACCAATCCGATACCAAAAAACACGAATAAATGAAGCATACAACAACAATAACAACAACAACCCAGTATAATCCCACTTAGTGGGGTCTGGGGAGGGCAGTGTGTATGCAGACCTTACCTTTACCCTTGGGTAGAGAGGCTGTTTCCAAATAGACCATCGGCATCCTTCCCTCCAAGAATTTTCCACCTTGCTCTTGGGGAGACTCGAACTCACAACCTCTTGGTTGGAAATGGAGGTTGCTTACCATTAGAGCAACCCCTTTTGTCCAGATAAACAAAGCATAAAGAAGAAAAAATTGGGAAAACGAAGCGATAACTCATGAGACGACTGGCCGGGTCGTCACACCCTCCCCAACTTAAGCAAATGTTCATCCTCGAATGAGTCAAGAAAAATACCTAAAGCCTCAAACAAATGAGGATATCTACTCCCGGTTAGTCTCCCAGGTAGCCTCCTCCACGGGCCGACCTCTCCATTGCACTTTCACCGAAGCTATATCCTTTGACCTCAACTTCCGAACCCGACGACCCAAAATAGCTACTGGCTCTACATCATAGATCAAGTCACCCTCCAACTGAACTATGCTGAAATCCATAACGTGAGACGGATCTCCAATATACTTTCGGAGCATAGAAACATGGAATTTTGGGTGCACACCTGACAGGTTGGGTGGCAAGGCAAGCTCATAAGCCACCTCCCCAATCCTCCAAAGTACCTCAAAAGGTGCAATGAACCGCAGACTCGACTTCCCTTTCTTCCCAAATCTCATAACACCCTTCATGGGTGAAACTTTCAATAGAAACTTCTCACCAACAATGTAGGATACATCTTGAACCTTCCCGTCAGCATAACTCTTTTGCCTCGATTGCGCTGTACAGAGCCTCTCCTGAATCACCTTCACCTTCTCCAAAGTATCTTGCACCAAATCTGTCCCCAATAGCCTAGCCTCACCGGGCTTGAACCAACCAATTGGAGATCTACATCGCCTCCTGTACAAAGCCTCATATGGAGCCATCTAAATACTCGACTGGTAGCTATTGTTATAAGCAAACTCTGCAAGCGGTAGAAACTGATCCCATGACCCTCCGAAATCAATAACGCAAGCGCGTAGCATATCCTCCAATATCTGAATAGAGCGCTCGAACTGCCCGTCCGCTTGAGGGTGAAAAGGTGTGCTCAACTCAATCTGAGTACCCAACTCTCGATGTACAAAATTCCAAAACTATGATGTAAATTGAGTGCCTCGATCTGAAATGATAGAAACTAGGACACCATGCAACCGAACAATCTCCCGGATATATATCTCTACTAACCGCTTTGAAGAATAAGTAGTACAGATAGGAATGAAGTGCACGGACTTGGTCAGCCGATCCATAGTCACCCAAATAACATTGAACTTCTTCAAAGTCCGTGGGAGCCCAACTAGAAAGTCCATAGTGATTCGCTCCCTCTTCCACATTGGAATATCCATCCGCTGAAGCAAGCCACCCGGTCTCTAATGCTCATATTTCACCTGCTGACAATTGAGACACCGGGCTACAAATCCCATAATATCTTTCTTCATTCTCCTCCACCAATAATACTGTCTCAGATCCTGATACTTCTTCGCAGCTCCTGGATGAATAGAATACCGCGATCTATGGGCCTCCTCCAGAATCAACTCCCGAAGCCTATCTACATTGGGCACACATAACCGTCCCTGCATCCTCAATACCCCATATCACCGATAGTCACATCTCTGGCATTATCATGCTGAACTCTGTCCTTAAGGACAAGCCAATATGGATCATTATACTGGCGCTCTCTGATGCAGTCATATAAAGAAGACCGAGAAACCACACAAGCCAATACCTGACTGGGCTCTGAAATATCCAACCTCACGAACTGATTGGCCAAGGCATGAACATCAGCTGCAAGAGGTCTCTCCCCAACTGGAATATATGCCAAACTCCCCATACTTACTTCCTTTTGGTTCAAAACGTCGGCCACCACATTGTCCTTCCCGAATTGTACAATATAGTGATATCATAATCCTTAAGCAACTCCAACTATCTCCATTGACTCAAATTAAGATCCTTTTGCTTGAACAAATGCTGAAGACTGCGATGATCAGTGAACACCTCACAAGATATGCCATACAAATAATGCCTCCAAATCTTCAACGCGTGAACTATGGCAGCCAACTCTAAATCACGAACGAGGTAGTTCTTCTCATGGGACTCCAACTGACGAGAAGCTTAAGTAATAACTCTACCCTTCTACATCAACACACAATTAATCCCAACTCTTAAAGCATCATAATACACAGTATATGAACCTGAAGCTGATGGAAAAACCAACAATGGAGCTATGGTCAAGGCATTCTTGAGCTTTTGAAAGATCTCCTCGCACTCGTCCGACCATACGAATGAAGCACCCTTCTGAGTCAACTTGGTCAAGGGCGATTCGATAGATGAGAATCCTGGAACAAACCGACGATAATAGCCTTCCAAACCAAGAAGGCTGCGAATCTCTGTGGCTGAGGATGGCCTGGGCCAACTCTGAACCGCCTCTATCTTCTTTGGATCAACCTGAATACCCTCACTGGACACCACGTGTCCCAAGAATACCACTAAACCAAGCCAAATCTCGCACTTGGAGAACTTTGCGTAAAGCTTCTCCTCCTTCAATCTCTGCAACACAACCCTCAAATCCTCTGTGTGCTCCTCCTGACTATGTGAATATAACAGAATATCATCAATGAAGACTATGACAAACGAGTCAAGATAAGGTTGGAACACGCTATTCATCAAACGCTGCTGGGGCATTGGTCAGACCAAAAGACATAACCAGGAACTCATAATGACCATATCTAGTTCTGAAGGCCATCTTAAGAATATCTGAATCCATGATCTTTAACTGGTGATAACCTAAATGGAGATCAATCTTGGAGAACACTCTCGCCCCCTAAAGGTGGTCAAATAAATCATCAATGCGAGGCAAATGATACTTGTTCTTAATTTGTTACCTTGTTCAATTGCCTATAATTAATGCACATTATCATAGTGCCATCCTTCTTCTTCACAAACAGAACTGGCACGACCTAAGGCGACACACTGGGCTGACTGAACCTCTTATCAAGGAGTTCCTGAAGCTGCTCCTTTAACTACTTCAACTCCGCTAGTGCCATATGATATAGCGGAATAGAAATGGGCTGAGTGCCCGACACCAGGTCAATACTAAAATCAATATCCCTATCTGGTGGCATGCCCGACAGGTCTGTAGGAAATACATTAGAGAAATCCCTTACAACTGCAACAAAATCAATACTGGGAGCCTCAGCTCCGACATCCTTCACAAAGGCTAGATACGAAAGACAACCCTTCCCAACCATACGCTAGGCCTTCAATAAAGAGATCACTCTACTAGGAACATAATCAGTCATACCTCGCCACTCGATCCATGGAACACCCGGTACAGCCAATGTGACTGTCTTAGCATGACTCTCCAGAATAGCGCAACACGGAGATAGCCAATCCATGCCCAGAATGACATCGAAATCTACCATACTCAATAATAAAAGATCCACTCTGCTCTCTAAACCCCCAAGAGTCACCACACACGACCGGTACACACGGTCTACAACAACAGTATCTCCCACCGGGGTAGATACATAAACAGGTAAGGCAAGAAACTCACGGGGCATACCCAAATAACAAGCAAAGCATGATGACACATAAGAAAAGGTGGAACTGTTATCAAATAATACAGAGGTATCTATGTGGCAGACCGAAACAATACCTGTAATAATAATATCTAAAACAATAGCATCGGGTCTTCCTAGAAGAGCATAGAAATGGGCTTGACTACCCCCTGATCGACCTCCCCCTTTGGGGCGACCCCTAACTGAGTGACCTCCACCCCTAACTGGCTGGGCGAGTGGTGGTAAAGCAACTGGCACTGAAGTCGATGACTGGCCCTCTGCTGGGATAAACTAGCAAAATGACAAGGACACTGCCTCCACATGTGACCCATTTCTCCACACTCATAACAACTCCTAGGTGCTGGAGAAGGGACTAAAGGGAACCCCTGGCACCGGAGTGACTAGCAGATGCAGTCAGCATAGAAGAGCCCTGAACTGATGGAGCCTGGGATGAACTCTGAGCTGGAAGGACACAAAGTGATGATTGGCCCTGATGTGAATTGTGAGAACCATCACCTGATGATTCCCCATGATAACCTGGGCGAGCTGGCTGAGCGGGCCTAAATGGACGGCCTCTGCCGTGCTGAAACTGAACCCTCGAAGGAGCACCACTATAACTACCAGATCCTCAAGGCCTCTTGGCCTTCCTCTCCTCTCGCTCCTGGCGACGAATAGACTTAATATCTTGGGCAATATCCATAACCTCCTCGAACGTAGCACCAGTCACCCTCTCCTTGGTTATGAGAATATAAAGCTGATAAGTAAGACCATCAACAAACCTCCTGATCCTCTCTCTTTCTATCGGAACCAACTAGATGGCATGACGAGCCAACTCAGAGAACCTCAACTCATACTACAACATGCTCATCTCCCCCTGACGTGACCACTCAAACTTCCTATACAGCTCCTCTTTGCAAGACTGCGGCATATACTTCTCCAGAAAGAGAACTGAGAATTGCTGCCAGGAAAGGGGTGCTGCATCAACAGACCCACACCTCTTAAAATCCTCCCACCAAGTGAAAGTAGCTCCTGAAAACTGATAAGTCATAAAAGCGACCCTGTTGGGCTCTAGAATACCTGTTGTATGAAGCATCCTCTGACACTTGTCCAAAAAGCCCTGGGCATCCTCGCCCTCTGCACCACTGAAGGTCGGAGGATGAAGCCTACAAATCTCTCCAACCTACGCTGATCGCATCTAGCATGGCAGGAACTACATAGTCCTAAGCAACTGCAACCGACTAGGTTGGATGTGCCCCTGACGTTTGAAGTAACTGCACGACCTGCTCAGGTGTGCGAGCGGCGGGAGTCTGACTACCTCCCCCAGCCTGAGAAGTAGTTGCAACTGTAGTGGCTGAAACCGCCTAAGCTAGGCCAGTGCAAACTCATAATATCTGAGCCAAGGCCTCCTGAAGACCCGAAATCACAATGGGCACAGCTGGAGCCTGGGCTGGTGCTGCTGGAGCATCCATAGTTAGGACCTGGTCCTGAACTGGGGAAGCTGGTGGATCTACAGGTGCTTCCCTCGCTGCTCTGCCTCTACCATGACCAGGACCGCATCCTCGGCCTCTAGTGGCCCCTGTTGGTGGTACTGGTGGTTGTCCATCCTGATCGGTAGCGCATGTCCTCACCATCTGTGAGAGAATAGAATAACAGAAGTTTAGTACGCACATCAACAAATTCGTACGATAAAAATTTCAAGAATATGAAATTTTCCTGAAGGTTCTGCAACCTCTCGAGGATAAATACAGTCGTCTCCGTACCGATCTGTGAGACTCTACTAAACCTGCTCATGACTCGTGAGACCTATATAACCTAGGCTTTGATACCAACTTGTCACGACCCTAAACCTGGACCGGATCGTGATAGAGCCTCTCGTGAAGACAAGGCCAGCCAATTTAACCCAATTCACCTTTTTAAATGGTTAAGCAATAATGAACAAATGAAGTATGAGTAATTAAGCCAAAGTCTAAGCAAAAGATAGTATCATATGCGGAATACAGCCCAAACACCGCCCGATACCGGGGTGTCACAAGTCACAAGCATCTAAAAACACGGAATACTCCAAAGCAGCTACAAAGTTCAGTATAAAACTAAAGGCATGAAGAAATAAGATAGGGAGAAGCTCCGGGCTGTGAACGCCAACAACTACCTAAAGACTCCTCGGATCCGCCTGAAGCTGGAAATGATCAGCACTCGGGAGCAGGACTAGATACGCCTGAATCTGAATACAGGGTGCAGGGAGTAAAGTGAGTACTCCAACTCAGTGAGTAACGATAGACCAAGTCACAATCCCCAATAGTGCACGACCTTACGCTCGCCATCAAGCGTGTGCCTCACCTCAATATAGAACTAAGATATGCAATCTGGGGTTTCAAACCCTCAGACCATCATTTACAATCATTACTCACCTAACCGATCAAATCTCTAGCTCGCGATACCTTTGCCCCTCGAATCTATCCAAAATTAGAACGAGGACGTCAAAATAGGTTAAGGGAACGAAGCCCAAGCGAAAACTCAATAAATAACACAAATCCTGAAATTACAAAAACTCGACCCCCGGGGCCCACGTCTCGGAATTCGATAATTCTTACGCCAAAAGATTCCTTATCTCCCCACGAGTTCATACATGTCAAAAGTTTAGAAATCCGACCTTAAATGGTCCATCAAATCCTCAATCATAGGTCTCCAATACTAAACCCTAGTTTCCCCAATTTTCACCCTTAATTTCCATAATTTCTAGCTCTAATCTATGAAATAATAGCATAGGAGCGAGTTTTAGGTCCAAATTCCTTACCTCAATGAAATTCCCTTGAAATCCATTTTTCAAATCGTCCAAAAAGCTCCAAAGCCGAGATAAAAATGGTGAAATAACTCAAAATTCGCGAAGGACAAAATTTTTATCTTCTACCCAAACATTTTTGCATCTGCGGCCCTTTTACCGCTTTTGTAGTACCGCATTTGCGGTCCAAATCACCGCATCTACGGTCCTCACTTAAACTGCCCTTTCCGCATCTGCGATCCATTATCCGCATCTGAGACTTTGCAGATGCGGTCCTCTTAGGCGCTTATGTGATTCTAGCCCCTCTAACCCTTTTTTGCTTCTGCGGTCAAATCCTCTACTTATGTGGCGCCGCACCTGCAGTCCCCAATCTTCAGGTGCGAAAATACCGGAAGCAACAAATTCAACAGCTGCAACAAAGTCCAAACTTCTCTATTAACCATCCAAAATTACCCCGAGGCCCCCGGAACCTCAACCAAAAGCACAAACATATCCTAATACCTTATTGAAACTTGTTCCTATCTTCAGAACACCCCAGACAACATCAAATCACTCAAAACACATCGGATTCAAGCCAAACTCTCTAAAATCTTCTAAATTTCGCTTTTGATAAAAAACCCAACCAAACCACGTCCGAATAACCTTAAATTTTGCACACACATCACAAATGACATAACAAAGCTACTGCAACTCTCGGATTCCATTCCGACCCCTAGATCAAAATTTCATCCACCAACCGAAAATTACCAAAATATCAACTTCGCCAATTCAATCCTAATTCTACTCCGAACCTCCAAAACCCATTATGATCATACTCCTAAGTCTCAAATCACCTCCTGAAGCTAATCGAACCATCAGAACTCACATCCTATACCTCTAACACATAAGTCATCATCCGGCTAACTTTTCCAACCTAAACTCACTCGAAAGAGACTAAGTGTGTCAAACTTCACCAAAATCATTCTGGATTTGATTCGACCAACGAGATACCACAAAATACAGATAAACAAGGCATAAAGAAGCAGAAATGGGGGAAATGGAGCAGTAACTCATGATACGACTGGCCGGATCGTCACACTATATGTATTTGAGTCCTCATACATTGAGTATTACCTTCTCCAATGGGTTTCTCTTATTGCATGTTATTGCATTTATATGTGGGGAATAGTGTGTACATTGCTTTCTCTTCTTATATGTTGATTTGATTTAGATGTATGTTGACGTATTCATAAGTATTCAAAAGTGCCTTCACTGATTTGTACTTATTTACAGTGACTTTTGCATATTGTATGTAAATGTATTTATATGTACTCAAAAGCTCCTTCATTGATTTGTACTTATTCCAGTGTTTTTTGAATACTTTATTTAGATGTGTTTAGATATATTCAAAAGTTCATTCACTAATTTGTACTTATTACAGTGACTTTTCCAAATTGTATTTAGATGTATTTTGAGGTATTCAAAAGTTCATTCCACAATTTTTAACACTATTTGTTCTAGTTTTAGTTATGTATTTCAACTATGTATTTTCATGTGTATTCTCAAGCCAACTGTATGTGCTATATTTACAACAACAGTCATTGCCATAACTCTCATTTTTTGTGATAATTATTAATACATTATGTTTGCAACATATTTATGAAATCTTTTTATAATTTTTATTGTATGCAGAAAATAAAATTATTTGTAGAACACCCGCCTATTGCATCACCGAATATCATTTCCTACACTAACACAGACATAGTCTCCAACCTCAAAGAAAAAATTACTCCAAAGCAGTACAAAACTGATCCCTTTGATGTTTTTTTTTATTTCGAATCTGCCTCAACAAAATTCTAGGGGCATGTACGTATTCAATCCTCTTGCTTGTATTATTCATAAAACTAATAATATGAATTATTTCTAATTGTGTCAATTTACATTTTCAGGGATTGTAGGTTGCATGTCGAAACATATGCAGAATATATGAGTACTTTTGGTTTGGTTCCACAAACAACATTTAATGCCAATTTACACCGTCAAAGATATGGTGCCCTTCTTTGGGACTATGCTATGCGAAAGATAGACGTTGATGTCATAAGCGAGAATGAAGCACCCTAAAAGATTGTTAGGCAAATCACGAAGTCGGATACTTCCGTGAAGATAGTTTTATAATAGTTTTCGGTTATATAGTTTTGAAAGATAATTTTATGTGAATACAGTTTTTTGAATATTTTTTGGTAAAGATGGTGTTTAGTTAAGAAAAACTCATGTTTTCACTTTATGCACTGTATCAAAGAGGATATTCATCAATTTATAAGTTCAAATATTCATGTTGTTTTAGTGTTTTGTGTAGAAGTTAATATTCAGGAGGTTATAGTTATATGTATTCACCAGATGTATATATACAATATGCATTCATCAGTTGACTAAAAATAATCCTTTAGTAGATTGTATTCATATGTGTAGTTATATGTATTCAGCAGATGTATATATATAATATGCATTCATCATTTGACTAAAAATAATCCTTTAGTAGATTGTATTCATATGTGTGTGTGTATATATATATATATATATATATATATATTCAGGAGATTAATTATGTATTCAAAAATATATTCTGGACATTGTACTGCATGTGATAAAACAAAATTTCATGTATAATTTAAGCTGTTATTTGATTTTTAGATACTAATATTTTAATTTTCTTTGCACGAAATATCATAATGTAATAAGAAAATTCATAGTTCATCAACGAAGGAGATATAAGACAAGAAAAGTTCAAATACGTAATTATCCAAAGAAAGATTGTATAAACGTGATCTACCATGACAAAGGATAACCGACTCACAACCGGATACAATAAACTATAACCTATCCATAACTAACCTACAACAGAAGCCCATAACCAAGCATAACAAGGACACAACCAGCCATAATAAGTTCATATCTAAGAGTTTATTGAAAAATTTGTCATGGCTTGGCTATAAAAAGAGGCATCAATCATGAAACCAGAGGAGGGGAGGGAAAAAGAAATCTGAGAAGTGTAATATTAAGCAGAAAGTTTTTCATTTCTCTTTGTTATTTAGTTTTGCTTCTGTTTCTTCTTTTAGCCATTACATTGGCTTCATTTCTAGTTCTGAATAAATTATAGTATTGAAAATTACTCTGGTTCCTGTTTTAAATTAAGTAGGAGGAATTATTCTCTTGAATATTTCTTTCTATTTTCTTATTTAATGAGCAAGATTATTTCCGTAGTCGGTATTGGCTCTGTCACGACCCATTTCCACAATAAGTCGTGATGGTGCCCAACACCATTGACGGGCAAGCCAACGCGAAATTATAAATAAATTCTTCTTTTTACCTTTTTGACAATTAGTTTAAGAAATCTCTTAAATTAAGGTTAAAACAGGTAATGACCATTAAGGTACCCAA
Source organism: Nicotiana glauca (assembly GCA_026770625.1). Taxonomy (NCBI): domain Eukaryota; kingdom Viridiplantae; phylum Streptophyta; class Magnoliopsida; order Solanales; family Solanaceae; genus Nicotiana; species Nicotiana glauca. The sequence goes on from MU700493.1 coordinate 35,513, forward strand.
AATAATTATACAATTTCCAAAAGAATAATCTACAAAAGTATGTGTCAAGACCTGGTGTCACAATTTACATGGAACTAGTAGAATATACAAAAGTACAATCATATCCTACTGTCCGAAATGGAATAGACAACAAAAATAAATAAGAGAAACTCCATCAAGCTGCCGAACGATACAAGAGGGGAGCAACTCACCGTGGAAGTCTCGGAATACGCTCAGTGATAAGCACCAGAATGATAGCCAGATGTACCTGCTTCAGACCCTGTACAATTAAGTACAGAAATGTAGTATGAGTATATAAATAATATTTACCCAGTAAGTATCCTGTCTAATCTCGAAGAAGTAGAGATGAGAAGTCGACTTGACACTTACTATGGTCAAAATAATATAAAGTATAAATTACATTGTGAATGGGTAAAAGTAATCAAATAACGATATGTAGCAAGAACTAACAGGTTCTCTCCTAAGTAATGTCACCACTGGCAACATCATTTCAGGGCAACTAATAATCTAAATCATAGAAATTCCGAATAAAACAGGCGCAAATGGTACTGAGGTCGTATGGTCCGATCCAACATAAAGTAAATTGTGCACTGCCGAGGGTCGAGCGGTACCAACCATAGATGGATCTATTACCCCTTTCGCGAATCAATCATGCGACGCGGTCACATATAATTAAACATATCAACAGACAAACAATGACATATAACTGGAGAAGCATTATCATCTTCCCTTTTTAAAAACTAAGAATAGTCATGTTCCTCTTAATTAATCTCAATTATCATAATCACCACGATTAAACAATTTAAATTAAACATAGAGTTGCAAAGATACAATATAAAACATGCTTTTGGGTACTAAACTATCCGGACTTAGCACACTAGTAGCTACGCACGGAGTGTCGTCACTTAGTGCGTATGTAGCCCCCGCATTTAATGACAATTTATTAGATTATATCACCTATGGGGACAATTCCCTCTTACAAGGTTAGATAGGAGACTCACCTTGCTCTAAGTGAACTTCCAATACCAAGAACAAGCGCAAATCCTCAATTCGGAGCTGAACGATGCCAAACTCACGATGCTATGTGAAAATCCCTTCTCAAGAGCTCCAAATTGCTCAATGCCCGTGTGACAAATGGTCAAAAATGGATGGAGCTCGAATTAAATGAAGCTCACTGCCCAGCAGTTTTCGCTTCTGCGGTCAGGGGACCGTATCTGCGAGAAAGGACCACACCTGCGAAATTGGCTAAAAAACCTGGGACCGCTTCTGCTGTCTTGAAGCCAGCTCTGGATCGCATCTGCGGTCTCGCACCTGTGGTCCACCAACCGCAAGTGCGGTTATGACAGAAGCAACAACTTCAGCACTTCTCAAACTTTTCCACTTCACTTGAGCCTCGTCCGATTGATGCTCGGGGCTTCTGGGCCCCGCCCAAACATAACGACAAGTCTAAAATTGCAAAATGGACCTACTCGAACCTTCAGAACGCCCGAAATAACGCTAAATCTAAGAATCACCCCCTAAAACCAATTGAATCAAACTTATGAACTTCAAGTTCTTAATTTTCCTCTAACAGGACAAAACACCCTTAAACTACTCGGATTGATACCAAATTCAGCGGGTAGGTCTTAAATGATATTTTTGACCTATACCGGGCTTTGGAACCAACATACGAGCCTGATACCCATGAAATCAATCATTAGTTAGTTTCTTTAAATCCTTAATATTTTAGATTAACAATTTCTAATAAAAATTCATTACTCGGGCTAGGGACCTCGGAATTTGATTCCGAGCATACGCCCAACTCCCACATGTTCCTGCAGACCCTCCGGAACAGTCTAAAAACAATCAGGGCCCATTTTCCCAAAATGGTGACCAAAGTCAAACTTAGCCTTTTAAGAAAATCCTAAAGAGTTAAATGTGTATATTTCAATCCAGACTCTTCTAAATCCCGAACCAACCATCCCCACAAGTCGTAAATTAGTTAAAGCGAGCATAGAGAGTTTTATTTGTGGGAACGAGGTTCTAAAAAGGCAAACGACGGGTCGGGTCGTTACATCCTCCATCTCTTAAACAAATGTTCATCCCTTAATGAACACAGAAAAGTACCTGAAGTGCTGAATAAATGAGGGTATCTGCTCCGCATGTCCTCCTCCGACTCCCAGGTCATCTCCTCGACTGGTTGGCTTCTCCACTAGACCCGCACTATAGAAATCCTCTTGGACCTCAACTGGCAATCTTGTCTATCCATGATGGCAACTAGCTCCTCCTCATAACCTAGACTTTCATCTAGCTAAATGGTACTGAAGTCTAACATATGGGATAGGCCAGGATGATACTTCCGAAGCATCGGTACATGAAAAACTGGATAAACTCCTGATAAACTGGGAAGCAGAGCAAGCTCATAGGCAACCTCCCCAACTATTCTCAACACCTCGAAGGGGCCAATAAACCTTGGGCTCAACTTTACCTTCTTCCCGAACCTCATAATACCCTTCATTGGCGAGACTTTCAAGAGATCCTTCTCGTCGACCATGAATGATACATCATGCACCTTCTGATCTGCATAACTCTTCTGTCTGGACTGAGCAGTGAGAAGCCTTTCCTGAATCAACTTCACCTTGTCCAAGGCATCTTTCACAAAATCCGTACCGTATAACTTAGCCTCACCTGGATCGAACCATTCGATAGGAGAACTACACTTCCGACCGTACAAAGCCTCGAATGGGGCCATCTCAATACTGGACTGGTAGTTATTTTTGTACGTAAACTCTGCCAAGTGCAAGAACTGGTCCCACTGCCCCCCAAAGTTAATCACACAGGCTCTAAGCATATCCTCCAGAATCTGAATCGTCCACGGACTGTCTGTTGGTCTGAGAATGGAATGTTGTGCTAAGATCTACGCGGGTCCCCAACTCACTCTGAATAGCTCTCCAGAAATGGGAAGTGAACTGAGGGATTCTATCTGATATAATGGAAACAGGCACACCGTGCAACCGGACTATCTCCCGAATGTAAATTTGAGCATACCTCTCTGCTGTATAAGTAATCACCACTGGAATAAAGTGGGTCGACTTGGTCAACCTATCAACGATGACCCATAATGAATCAAACTTCCGCAAGGTCCGCGGAAACCCAACTATGAAATCCATGGTAATGCGTTTCCACTTCTGCTCTGGTATAGGCATCTGCTGAAGTAGGCCACCTGGCCTCTTGTCGACGCCCCTTTTTTCTCGCAAAATTAGGTTTACGATATTTTGGAAGACAACTCTATTCCCGTTTGGGAATTGGGACTTTGGATTTGAAGAGTCGGCACCTAATGATTAAGTGAATTAGGACACTAAGAGTTTTTAGTTGGAAAACTAGAGTTCGGTTAAGGGCTAGAAATTATCTCGAGGGGAAGGTGTTAGGCACCTCTCAAGATCCACTAGTGTGGTTCCCGGCCATGTTACAATTGTGACTTTACAAATAAGCAATTAGGGCTGAAATAAGGGGCTCGCATGCAAGTTTAAACTTATTAAAAAAGATAAGGTGGAATTTTGTAAAAAAAAGGGTTTAAATAACTTGTAGAGAAAAACAAGTACACAAAACACATAAAGGAAGGGGAGTCCTAGGTTTACAATCAATACGGATCACATCGATGCAACATCCGGCAAGCATTCCTCAGAATAGGGGTCGCACGTGATATTAGCGCATCAGTCATCATATCCATATTCTACCCTCCCACCCGTAAAAGTTAGTTAAAACGCGTGAGTTGGTCACGAGGCTTATTAATTGCTATTACCCATCCCGTCCTATAAGTATCGGAGGGTGTTTAGGACTACTAATCCTATTAAGTGAGTACTAGGCTGAGCCCCTAGGTTTTAAAGGATAAAATCCTAGCGACAAGTAGTGACACAATTAGTACTTGCACAGATGGGATACACATAAACAGTTATATGGCTCAAATATCCCTCCACAAATAAGTCATGTAAGTAGCACGTTCCAAACAACAATAAAGGCCTCAGATTTAGAACCTCAACATGGATTCTAGATGTGAAAACAGTGGCAAATAACAAGTTCTCCAGAAATATGACTGATTAGTTTTAAAAAAATCCATTTGTTGTTTTGAACATGCGGTACATAACTAATCGAGTTTTGTTTTTGATTGATTTTAACAAACGTTAGGCCTAAGGTTTGCCTAGGTGTTTTATTGAATACTTAGCCCAGATTTTAAAGGTAGACATGCTGAAAATAGTTCGACAATACACCTAAGAACAGGATATCTACATGTGTGCGGAGAAAATATTGTTTCAAAAGAAGAAGTTATTTAGCGCTATTTCTGGTGAAGCATGTAGTTATTAATACCTAATGTGGATCCTAAAATGAACATGGATGTGATGATATGCATACATGAATAGACCTAAGGAAACATGATATCTAATGCAAACATGTCCTACGCAGGATTTCTATTGCGCACAGAGGTGAAATAAATCCTAAAGCATGATTTCTACCCAAGATTATGCTAAGCATGCATCATCCCCACCCTTTTCACTATCCAGCCCCGAATGTTTTACAAATAATTATTACAGATCAGAATTGCTGAATGACATAACTGAATAAAAGAAAAATCAAGAAGTTATACTAGAGAGAGACTAACAGTAGGCCCAAAGTACTAGATCCACTTGCCATCTTCTATGGCCTTACAACCTAAGTGTGTCATAGTCTCTTGGGATCTCATAAGACCCTGGACAGTGCTCACACCCAGGCACCTAAGCCAAGAATGAGTAAGTGTAGTGTAGAAGGCCAGCCTTGAGTGTCAGAGTTCAATGGGTACTCAGAGGTCCCCAAGGCAATACTCACTCGAAGGGGGCAGAGCCTAGATTCTAAAAATAGTGTGAAGTGTGGGAAGAAGAGCTTTTAAAGAGAATTTTGAGTTTGAAAAGAGTAAGTGAGACAAAGTCCTTGAAGATGATTTTAGAAAGTGATGAAGAATTATGGTAAAACATTTTATCATAGAGAGAAACAATACAATGACAGCCAGCAGGTAAAGAACTCATGAAAGAGCAAACACAAACAGGGGTAAGGGATTGGAGAGAAATAACTTTGATATTAGCACTTAGATAGAGTTATAGTTATCACATAATTATCACATAGTTGCCACAATAATAGCACAGATTAATAGGGTTAGGATTACATAACACTCAAGTAACAGGAGAGGCAGGTTTGAGCACATAATGAGGACATAGTGACAACATACAAGATAAGAAAATCATGAACACATAAGGATACTAAAATCTCAGAAGGAACTGGTGATACATCAGACTCAAAGAAAGGGGGAATATAGGTGTAGTAATGACATAATCACAAGCAACCATATGGAAAATAAGACACGTGTTCAGACATAAACTAGTTACATGATAAGTAGTGGAACCAAAGGATAAAACACATAAAGAACAACAAGTAAGTAAATAAAAACTGGATCATGTTGTGTAGATGCTACAAAGCTAAATAGCAAAACATACCAATTTGAGAATAAAGGATAGCAAAGTGCTGGAGACAACACAGCGAGACAAGCAGAACAACTACAGGACAACAATATGCAGGATGAGAGCAGCGGTAATATGCAAAAGCACAAGAGTAGCAGAGACTACTCAGTTTTGTGTGTGTTTGTGTGATCAGTGATTTCAAAGGCAATTTATGTCAGTGTATTGGTTCGTGTGAATCTCAGTGTGTGTCTGTATAGAGGTATATGTGTGAAGACTTCTTTATATAGTTTTGAAAACAAGCAGTACATAGGCAAAGAGTGCACAAACATGGAAATAGCAATCAATCAATGTCAACTAAGACAACTGGATTCCTTTAATTAAGGAGTCTAGTTCAAACTGTGAGTCAAGGTAGAATAAGGAAAGAAACCAATTCCGCAAGACTGATTAAGGCAAGGAATCATATAGTGCATAATCAATGCCAAATACATATATCAAAGTTGTCTTGAGCTTCTGAAAGCTCGCCTCACACTCATCTGACCGCCTGAACTGGGCATCCTTCTGGGTCAACCTGTACATCGGGGCTGCAATAGAAGAAAATCCCTCTACGAACCGATAGTAATAACCTGCCAACCCCAAGAAACTCCGAATCTTGGTAACTGAAGCTGGTTGAGGCCAATTCTTGGCTGCTTCAATCTTCTTCGGGTCCACCTGAATACCTTCTGCTGATACGATATGACCCAGAAATGCAATCAAACTCAACCAGAACTCGCACTTCGAAAACTTAGCGTATAACTGACTATCCTTCAGAGTATGGAGAACCATTCTGAGGTGCTGCTCGTGCTCTTCCTAGCTGCGGGAGTACACCAGAATATCATCAATAAAGACTATCACGAACAATTTTAGATAAAGCCTAAATACTCGGTTCATCAACTCCATAAATGCTGCTGGGGCATTGGTCAACACAAATGACATGACTAAAAAATCGTAGTGCCCATACCGCTTGCGGAATGCTGTCTTAGGGACATCAGACGCCCTAATCTTCAGCTAATGGTAGCCAGATCTCAAGTTTATCTTTGAAAACACCTTTGCTCCCTAAAGTTGGTCAAACAAGTCATCAATTCTCGGCAATGGATAATTGTTCTTTATCGTCACCTTGTTCAATTGCCGATAATAAATACACATCCATATCGAACCATCCTTCTTCTTCACAAATAACACCGGCGCACCCCAAGGAGAAACACTAGGCCTGATAAAACCCTTCTCTAGTAAATCCTGCAACTGGTCCTTTAACTCCTTCAATTCTGGCGGGGCCATACGATACGGCGGAATAGAAATGGGTTGCGTGCCCGGAGCCAGATCAATACAGAAATCAATATCCCTGTGGGGCGGCATACCCGGCAGGTCTGAAGGGAAAACCTCGGGGAATACCCGAACAATAATAACAGAGTCAATAGAAGGAACCTCTGCGCAAGAGTCGCGAACATACGTCAGATAAGCTAAATACTCTTCTCGACCATGCGTAGAGCCTTAACATATGAAATAACACTACGGGTGGCATGACATGAGGTCCCTTTCCACTCTATTCGGGGCAATTCTGGCAAAGCCAAGGTCACAGTCTTGGCATTACAATCCAAGATAGCATGATACGGGGACAACCGATCCATCCTTAATATGACGCCGAAATCCACCATATCTAAAGGCAATATATCAACACGGGTCTCAAGACCCTCGAACACAACCACACATGAAAGGTGCACCTGATCGACTACTATGGAGTTACCCACCGATGTAGATACATAAACAGGAATGTCCAAAGCATAACTAGACATAGCCAGGCAGGGTGCAAAATAAGACGACATATATGAATATGTAGACCCAGGGTCAAATAGCACTGACGCATCTCTATCACAATCCAGAATAGTACCTGTAATAACGACATCTGACGATTCGGCCTCTGGTCTGGCTGGCAAAGCATAAAACCGGGGCTCAGCCCCACCTCCCTGAACCATGTCTCTGGGACAATCAGCTACCTGCTGACCCCTACCTCTGACGGTCCGACCTCCACCTCTACGGTCTCGACCTCCACCTCTATGATCCCTAACCCCGTCCCTGGCTGGCTGGGCAGGCTGTGGGTCACCTGGTGCTTGAATCATGGGGCGAGGACCCTACTGCTACGACTGTGTACCCATCAATCTCGAAAAAGCTCTCCTGATGTGACCATACTCACCACACTCATAACATCCCTTCGTACGATGAGACTAGCCCTGACGACCCAAATGACCTCCACGAAAGCTTTGAAGAGGTTGTGCACTGAGTGACTGCTGATCGGAATACTGCCCACAAAAACAACGATCACCTGGAACACTCTGCGAAGCCTAGAGGGCTGACTGAAAGGGTCTGGAAGGCTGACCCCTATCATAAGAATCCCTGCCTCCAGATGAGGCACTACAGAATCGACCTGAGTGATGAGGTCTCTTGTCTGCCCTATGACCACCCCCCTGCAGCAGAACCATCTCGATCCTCCGGGCCGCATTGGCTACCTCCTGAAAGGTAATATCACTACCTACCTCCTTGCCCATCTGAAGACGAATAGGCTGGATCAAACCATCAATAAATCTCCTCACCCTCTCCCTATCAGTGGGGAGTATGACGAGGTCATGGCGAGCCAGATCGATAAACCGAGTCTCATATTGGGTGACCTTCATAGACCCCTGCTGGAGGTGCTCAAACAGCCTTTGGTAAGCATCCCTATGAGTAACGGGAAGAAAATTCTCTAGAAATAACTCCGAAAATTGATCCCAAGTCAAAGGCGGCGACCCTGCTGGTCTGGCTGAACAGTAATCCCTCCACCAAGTCTTGGCAGATCCAGATAGACGAAAAGCCATAAAATCAACTCCATTGGACTCCACAATGCCCATGTTCCAAAGAACCTCATGGCAGCTATATAAGAAATCCTGGGGGTCCTCAGAAGAAGCTCCGCTAAATGTAGCAGTGAAGCGCTTGGAGAACCTTTCCAGCCTCCACAAGGTATCTGCGGACATAGCCGCTCCATCATTAGCCTATGCAACTACCCCCGGCTGAACTACCACAACTGTCTAAACCGGTGGAATCTAAGTCTGGGGAGCTACCTGCTCCGGAGTACGTGCAGTAGGAGTCTGAGCTCCTCCCCCAGCCTGGGAAGTGGCTGGTGCTACAGTAAGCAATCCTGTTCGGGTGACACTCTCCATGAGGCCAACCAACCGGACCAAGGCATCCTGAAGAACTGGGGTAGCAATAAACCCCTCTGGGACCTGAGCTGGGCCCACAGAACTATCTGGGCTGGGGCCGGAACCTCCTCGTCAAGGCTAACCTGAGGATCTACCACTGGTGTTGCTTCTGGTGGCTGGGCCCTGCCCCTACCTCGATCCCTAGCATGGCCACATCCTCTGCCCCTAACGGGAGCTTCCTGGGGCTCGGACTACTGATTGGTGGATGAGGAAGCGCGTGTTCTCGCCATCTATGAAAGAACAGAGTAGAAATTCAATCAGCATTGAGAAACCAAATCACACGACAAGAAAGAACAAATGAGAGATTTTCCTAACTCAATAGACTTTGGGGAACAAGTGTAGACGTCTCCGTACCTACCCCTCAGTCTTTACTAAGTTTGTCCGTGAGTTTTGAGACCTGTGTAAGTAGTGCTCTGATACCAACTTGTCACGATCCCAAATGGAGGATCGTGACAAGTTGGTATCAGTGCTGTCTTGAGCTTCTGAAAGCTCGCCTCACACTCATCTGACCACCTGAACTGGGCACGCCTCTAGGTCAACCTGGTCATCGGGGCTGCAATAGAAGAAAATCCCTCTACGAACCGACGGTAATAACCTGCCAACCCCAAGAAACTCCGTATCTCGATCACTGAAGCTGGTCGAGGCCAATTCTTGACTGCTTCAATCTACTTCGGGTCCACCTGAATACCTTCTGCTGATACAATATGACCTAGAAATGCAACTGAACTCAACTAGAACTCGCACTTCGAAAACTTAGCGTATAACTGACTATCCTTCAGAGTCTGGAGAACCACTCTGAGGTGATGCTCATGCTCTTCATGGCTGCAGGAGTACACCAGAATATCATCAATAAAGACTAACATGAACAAGTCTAGATAAGGCCTGAATACTCGGTTCATCAACTCTATAAATGCTGCTGGGGCATTGGTCAACCCAAATGACATGACTAAAAACTCGTAGTGCCTATACCGAGTGCGGAATGCTGTCTTAGGGACATCAGACGCCCTAATCTTCAGCTGATGGTAGCCAGATCTCAAGTCTATCTTTGAAAATACCTTTGCTCCCTGAAGCTGGCCAAACAAGTCATCAATTTTTGGCAGTGGATACTTGTTCTTTATCGTCACCTTGTTTAATTTCCGGTAATCAATACACATCCGCATCGAACCATCCTTCTTATTCACAAATAAAACCGGCGCACCCCAAGGAGAAACACTAGGCCTGATAAAACCATTCTCTAGTAAATCCTGCAACTGGTCCTTTAACTCCTTCAATTCTGGCGGGGCCATGCGATACCGCGGAATAGAAATGGGTTGCGTGCCCGGAGCCAGATCAATATAAAAATCAATATCCCTATCGGGCGGCATACCCGACAGGTCTGAAGGGAAAACCTCGGGGAATTCCCGAACAATAGGAACATAGTCAATAGAAGGAACCTCTGCGCAGGAGTCGCGAACATATGCCAGATAAGCTAAACACCCCTTATCGACCATGCGTTGAGCCTTAACATATGAAATAACACTGCGGGTGGCATGACCTGAGGTCCCTTTCCACTCTAGTCGGGGCAATTCTGGCAAAGCTAAGGTCACGATCTTGGCGTGACAATCCAAGATAGCATGATACGGGGACCACCAATCCATGCCCAATATGACGTCGAAATCCACCATATCTAAAAGCAATAAATCAACATGGGTCTCAAGATACTCGAACACAACCACACAGGAACGGTGCACCCGGTCGACTACTATGGAGTCACCCACCGATGTAGATACATAAACAGGAATGTCCAAAGCATAACTAGACATAGCCAGGCAGGGTGCGAAATAAGATGACACATATGAATATGCAGACCCAGGGTCAAGTAGCACTGACGCATCTCTATCACAAACCATAATAGTACCTGTAATAACGACATCTGACGACTCGGCCTCTGGTCTGGCTGGCAAAGCATAAAACCATGGCTCAGCCCCACCTCCCTGAACCATGTCTCTGGGACGATCGGCTACCTGCTGACCCCTACCTCTGGCGGTCCGGCCTCCACCTCTATGGTCTCGACCTCCACCTCTATGATCCCTACCCCCGCCCCTGGCTGGTTGGGCAGGCTGTGGGTCACCTGGTGCTTGAATTATGGGGCGAGGACCCTGCTGCTGGGACTGTGTACCCCTCAATCTCGGGCAAGCTCTCATGATATGACCATACTCACCACACTCATAACATCCCTCTGTACGATGAGACTGGCCCTGATGACCCGGATTTCCCTCTATCGGGATCGTGATGGCGCCTACTCGTGGTAGCTAGGCAAGCCAACTCAAGTACCTTTCCCCTTACTAAGCAATTATTTCAACAGTTTATAGAATCAATAAAGAACATGAAATTTAATAAGAAAAATAGCGGAAGTCTGATTTATAAATACGAATCAAAACGTGGAATAGACAATAATAGCCTCTACCTAAGATTTGGTGTCACAGTACTCACGAACTACTAAGAATATACTAAATACAATGGTCTGAAAGAAATATATAAGTTGTCCGTCTCGAAAACAATGAGGCAACAGTCTAAAAGAGAACATAAAGAAGAGACGTCGGGCTTGTGGATGCCTGCAAGGCTACCTCAGTCTCGGGAAAATGAAAACCTGCTCCCGCACTAATGCTACTATTGCTCCTCAAAACCTGGACCTGTGCAAAAATGCACAGAAGTGTAGCATCAGCACAACCGACCCCATGTGCTGGTAAGTGTCTAGCCTAACCCCGGTGAAGTAGTGATGAGGCTAGACTGGACACCACATAAACCTGTGTAGTTATAAATATACAACGGAATACCGAAAACAAGGCAATTAACAACATGGGAGGGGGAAACATGCTATGGGGAGATACAATATCAACAGTAATCCCAAGTAACAAATTAGAACAGCTTAGATTCACAATGAACAAGGAATCAATACTCAATACAAACACATGGTATCAATAACTGTTGCGGCGTGCAACCCGACCCATAAATACCACTATTGCGGCGTGCAACCCGACCCATACTATTTATCAGGTATCACTGTTGCGGCGCGCAACCCGATCCTCAATATTATTGTTGCGGAGTGCAACCTGCTCCTCAGTATCATTTAACAGTCTGACTCCTCAAACAACAGTCACAATTAAGGGACATAATAATAAGCAAACATTTGACAAAAATCCCAGCAAGGGAGAGAAACCAACAAGTTCAACCAAACGTCCCAGCAAGGGAATAATCAACACGCTTTCTCTTTCTTACTTTTCTTATCTGATAGTTCACTCTACCCTTTTTGAGCCAATGCTCCAAAGAATCAAGTTATTTCGTATACTTTCAATATTCGTATCACAAATCGAGCCAATGCTCCTAGGAATCAAATGATCCTATCACCTGTTCGCATGTTATTCACAACACATAGAAATTCTCCAATAGATATGAAGTTCACAACCAATTCATGATAATCACATTATAAGGATTCACGGTCGTGCTAGACACCAATGTATAGATACTCGTCACCATGCCTATACATCGTACTCGATCATATAACAATTAGAAACAAGACTCAACTCCTATTCCCTCAAGCTAGGGTTAAACCAAACACTTACCTCAAAGCCTTGAAATCCACTTA